>MU225402.1:213194-244437 GCA_018584345.1 Thuja plicata | reverse complement strand
TTGTTGGTCTAAGGTTATTGTTCGAAGGCTATTCTTGTGTTTTGGGACAATCGTTAATATTCAGTATCATTCATATAAAGTGTTTAGTATTGTATGCTGAAGATAGAGTCTTTGTTTATTACAACAATTGTTTAGTTTTGATATGCATTGTAATTCAAACTATTGATTATTCTTCAATAAATGAGAATTTTTGTGGTTGGGTTTTTTCCCTCGAGTTGGAGGGTTTTCCTAGGGTAATTATTATGTTATTATGTTCACTATTTTTGTTTTGGTGTTGCTTATGTTTGTTTTTGTGATAAAAATCAACACGGTATCAGAGCAGGTCTAAGCAAGTTCAAGAATCAATTTCATTTCTACAGCAAGTATTCTTATTCTTTCTTCTCATTTGAAAAAGCTTTCATCAAGATGGTTAACAGTCTAAAAGTTGAACATACGCTTGATAGCGCATCAAATTTCACCTCTTAAAAACTCGCTTATCTCATTGGAAGAAAATGATCTTCTAGACTTCGTGGAGAAGGATGTGCCCGAGCCATCCGATGAGGTAGAGAAAACTCAATGGAAGAATAATGACATTAAGGTTAGGAAGTTTTTGATAGATTTTGTAAAAGATCATCTTATGCCTATCATATCCAAGATGAAGATAGTTAGAGTCATGTTTAAGACTCTTCAAGACCTGGATGGGATCAACAATACCAATAGAGCTATTGCCTTAAGACAACAACTCCATATTAAAATGACTAAAGGAGAGTAAACCATTTCCTACTTCATGAAGATTGCTGAGTTAAAAGATCATCTATATGTCATTGGAGATATAGTTGAAGATAGACACCTAGTTATGTTGGCAATGAATGGTCTTCCTCAATCTTGGGAGTCCTTTATCCAAGGCATTTGTGGAAGATCTGAAATTCCAAGTTTGATTGTCTTAGAGCTTATTGCATTCAAGAAGAATCTAGGTTGATATCAAGAGGAAATGGAAGAAGCTACCATAATGAAGAAAATCATGTTCTTGCTACTCAAACATTCAGAGGGAAGAGAGAAAAGGGAGAAAAGAAAATTTCAAGGGGAATAGAGAAGGTAATTCGGATTCAGCTCATGATCCAAAGAAGAAGGATTTCTCTCACATTAAATGTTTCAGATGTGACAAGTATGGTCACTTTTCTCCAGATTGTGTAAAAAGAACTAAACATTATGTTGTTGATACAAATGTTGATGAGGTGTCACCTAAAAAGGAATCTAGTGACAACTCTGAAGGATTTCTATTCATCTCAGCTCTCTCGAGAAATGTGCCAACTGACAGCAACACTTAATTGATTGATAGTGGCGATTCTCGTCATATTATAGAATATCGAGAGCATCTTTCAGAATTGGTAGAAAGAAAAACCAATTTACAAGTAATAATTGGAGATGATGCACGTTTCTCAGTAAAAGGTGCTAGGGCCACTTCTCTTCATCTAGATTCTAGCTTTCCTCTTCATTTGAGTGAGGTCATATTTGTTCTAGGAATCAAAAGAAATCTGGTCTCAAAATTGGAAGACAACGAACATCAAGTTGCATTTTCGAATGAAAAGTTCTTGCTTGGCCAAAGAACTCTAGAATCAATCCTGCTCATGTGATTGGTGTTCGTCAAGAGAGTCTATACAAACTTTCTATTCGTACAATTCAAGCATAAGTGCATGACTCCATCAATTCAAGTGAGCTATGTCATAGGAGACTTTGTCACTTACACTTCAAAGCTCTTCCATCCATGAAATATATGGTTACTGGTTTACCAAAGCTTAGTCAAGAACATGATGGCATTTGCAAAGGATGTGCACTGGTTAAAAATGTTAAAAGTTCTTTTCTAAGTAGTGAAAGTCTATCAAAAGATATTTTAGATTTGATTCATTCTTATTTATGTGGACCATTGTTCGGGCTTCTTTGAGTGGATTTTGGTATTATGTAATCTTCATTGATGACTATTCTTGAAAGACTTGGATATATTTCTTGAAATCTAAGGAATCTAAAGAAGTATTTTGTAGATTCAAAGAATTCAAAGCTCGGGTTGAAAACATGTCTGCAGAAAAGAACCAAGGTTTTGAGATTCGATAATGGAGGAGAATAAACTTTTGGAGGCTTTCAAAAAATTTGCATAGAGGCGGGGATTAAGAGGGATTTTTCTGTCCCTTACAACCCTCAGCAAAATGGAGTTGTTGAAAGAGAAAACAGATCCATAGTTGAGGTAGTCAAAGCCATTATTCATGATCAAAATTTACAAACTTTTCTTTGGGCAGAAGCTTCTAGAAGTGTTGTCTATATTCATAATCTTAGTCCTCATAAAATATTAGAAAATATGACTCCTAATGAGGCCTTCACAGATGTCAAACCCGAAGTTAGTCACTTGAGAATCTTTGGTAGTCATGTTTATATTCATGTTCCTAAAGACAAAAGATCTAAACTAGAACCATCAGGCAAGAAAGGTATATTTGTGGGTTAGAGTTAGTTTTATAAGGCCTACAAGATCTACATTCCAGGGCAGAAACAAATTGAGATCAACAGGGATGTATCTTTTGAAGAGGAAGTTGCCTTCAAAAGATCAAAAGGGTCTTCATTAGAGATAGACAGCGAAGAACAAGAAACACCTCAACATATGGACATTTATCCTGATCATTCTCATGAAATTCAGAGGGAGTCCACTGAACCAGAAGAGAATTTTGATTCACCTAATACTATAGAATCAATTGATAGGCCAAGTAACATTTCTACAAATAGAAAGAGGCCCCTATGGGCTAGACAAACTATGCAAGAGACAGAAAATTATGCAGCTCCTCGTAGCATGTTTAGAGAAAGTAAGAGACCACAGCAATTTTCAGCATATGTGGCATTAATGAGTCATATCATTGAATTTGAGCATTCTAGCTTTGAGGAAGCATCCAATCAGCAAGTTTGGAGAGATGCTATGTTGGAAGAATATGCGTCTATCATCAAGAATGATGTTTGGAATGTTGTACCAAGGCCTAAAGAAAAATCAATTGTGTCTTCCAAGTGGCTTTTCAAGATCAAGCATGCAGCTGATGGAAGTGTTGAGAAGTACAAAGCAAGATTTGTGGCAAGATATATCTCTCAAAAGGAATGAATAGATTATGAGGAGACATTTGCTCATGTAGCTAGGTATACATCTATTAGGACTATTATTGTTATTGCATCAGCTAAAGGCTGAAAGCTACATCAAATGGATGTAAAGACTTCGTTTCTTAATGGTGTAATTGAAGAAGTATTAATTGAACAGCCAGATGGTTTAGTGATTCATGGGAAGGAGCCTCAAGTATGTAGATTGAAGAAGGTGTTGTATGGCCTTAAGCAAGCACCTCGTGCATGGTATGAAAAGATTGATCAATACATGATGAGCTTGGCATTCTCCAAGAATGATGCAGATTCAAATCTTTACTTCAAGATAGTTAATGGTAAAGTCATAATTTTCGTTCTTTATGTTGATGATCTATTTCTTAATGGAGAATATAGTCTCATTGTTAAATGCAAGAAACATGTAACCTCCGAGTTTGAGATGAAGGATCTTGGTCTCATGCATTACTTTCAAGGACTGGAAGTGTGGCAAAGACCCAATGAGATTACTCTTAGTCAAGGGAAATACACCATAGAAATCTTGAAGAGGTTTGGGATGTTGGATTGCAAGTCCATGGCAGGACTTGCTACTCCCATGGAGACAAATTTGAAGAAGTTGAGAACTGTTCTAGCTAGCTCTGATTTGATAAATTCCACCATGTACAAACAGCTGATTGGACCTTTGATGTATCTAGTAAATACTAGACCAAATATTTGTTATACAGTGAGTGCTCTTAGTCAACTCATGTGTGAACCAAGACAAATTCATTTAGTTCTAGCCACGCATATCTTGAGATACTTATGTGGTACAGTTCGATATGGCTTGAGATATGCTTCAAATGAGATCTAAATTTACATGGTTATTTTGATTCTGATTGGGCCTAGGAGTGTAACTGATATGAAAAGCACATATGGACGTTGCTTCAATTGGGCTATCATGATTTCCTAATGTAGCAGGAAGCATAACTGTGGCTCAAAGTATTGCAGAAGCTAAATATATTGAAGCATGTGTAGCTACTTGAGAAGCAGTGTGGCTTCAAAAGCTTCTTGTAGATTTGTTTGGTCAAGCATTAGAGCCAATTGTGATTCGTTGTGATAATCAAAGTTGTGTGAAGCTTTATGTGAATCCAGTGTTTCATGATAGAACAAAACATGTAGAGATCAAATATCATTACATCATAGATGCAGCATTGAGGAAAGCTATTCAACTCAAGTATATTTGCACTGATGAACAAACAACGGACATTCTCACCAAGCCTCTCTCTCACAGGTGAAATTTGCACATTTTTGAGACATGCTTGGGGTTGTGGAGAATGTTGCTCTTGCTAAGAGGAAGTCTCAGCATTAGTTTTTTTTATCAGATGAAATACATATTTCTCTAAGCTGGAGAAATATGAGGTGAAAGCCCTTGAAAGATGTGCTTTTTCCACACATGGGAGTAGCCATGGTGGACGCCATGTTATGTTGTTGCCTATTCATTCAAATATTAATCTATATTCTTTAATGTTGCTTCATCTAGATGCCAGTTGTATCTCTCTTAACATCAGCGATTATCCTTTCTTTGAAGACGGATGGTTCAAGACTATGAACAGTCTTCCCTTCGTTGACAGGCGGTTGGTTCCGGACTATGAAGAGTCTAAATTCATTGATAGACGGTTCCACAAAGAAGAGTTCCTTTCTTCTGTAACGGTAAATGGTTCATTTGTCATGGCAGACTAAACATCTAGAGTTTGTTATTTTGTGTAATGTGATGTTCATTCTAGTATTGAATTCGTTGTTGGTCAGAGGTTACTGTTCGAATGTTATTCGTGTTTTGGGACAATCATTAATATTCGGTATCGTTCATATACAGTGTTTAGTATTGTATGTAGAACATAGCCTTTGTTTATTACATCAGTTGTTTTATTTTGATAGGCATTGTAATTCAGACTACTGATTATTCTTTAATAAAAGAGAGAATTTTTGTGGTTGGGTTTTTCCCCTCAAGTGTGAGAGTTTTCCCAGGGTAATTATTGTGTTCTTGTGCTCACTATTTTGTTTTGGTGTTGCTTATATTTATTTCTGTGATAAAAATTAACAATAAGAAGCAGTATTTTACACATAAATTTACAAATATCAACCTCACTTGATGTTTCCTCTGGTTCAAAGGTTTGTTGTTCGTCGTTGTTTGCCTCCAAACGCTCACTATTGAAAACGACAGTTCATTTTTTACAATGGCATTTTTAATTTAAAAAGCCCTAATAAGAGGTTTCAATCGAATATGAGGTCGGTCGAAACCAATTTTAATTATGAATATAAAAAAAATTAAAAATGCTTTCAATCGAACCTTTGTTTTGATCGAAAGCACAACGTCAAATACTTTTTAATCAAATGCACTTTTTGCATTCGATCGAAAGTTACTTTCAATAAAACATGGGTTAAAATTAGATTTGGCTGAAAGAGTAAAATTCTTTCGTCCAAAAAAGTGTGACCCACTATTGTGGGTTCACCCAACATAATAGAGTATATAATCTTTTTTAGAAGATATTTAATAGAAGCTATTTATATGACATTTTTCAATAAATGTTCATATGAACTGGGGCAACGTAGACAGCATCTCATTTCTATTGTTTTGTCAATTAGTGAGTTGTTTCATCAATTAGTGAATTCTAGTTTTTTTTTGTATAGAGGCCTCAACTTTTATCTGAATAGTCGCCCCTACAATCTCATATCTCAATAAAGGTCTTCTATGTTGTTCACTCTACAATCTCACAGCTAGTTCACAACTATACTCAATTAATTACAAGTAAAAAGATATGGTACTTTGGCCAAATTTTAAGTCTAGGAATAGTAAAATGTTTTACAATATAATCTCAAGACACTAGCTGACGAGATCTCACTTAAAAAAATATACTATCCATTAACCATCATAAAAAGAATGACAATATTCAAGAACCAATATTAACTCTATCATAGCCCATTTATCATCAAAACTTTTTCCTTCCCATAATTTATTTGTCATTTCCTTTTTAAAAAAACTACTCAAATATTAAAAATATGCGGAACAAAATTATTAATTGTGTTGCACGATTTTTAACAAATAGGGTCACGTACCTGAATTTTTTTGTAAAAGAACCATAATACCCAATAGATCTTCCCAACTCCTTTGCATCTTCTAAACTGATTCTTTTTATACAAGTAACATAATAAAATGAGGAAAGTAGAATCAAAATATATCTTAAATACTCTAAAGAACAAAGATTACCTTTTCCCTTTTGAATCTGTAAAAGTTCTCTTTAGCCATCTCCACCAATTTAGACCATCTCCAACCCAAGATATCGACCCATTTCCTACAATTTTTACATATTTTTATCTTATTGTAAGAATTGATAAGAAATGACAAGCTGAATTTCAGATGTGATCTGACATTACTGTTTATTCTAAACAAACCCATTTGCAGCAATTTTGACCACCAATTTAAAGATATCGATCCATTTCCTACAACTTTTACATATTTTTATGTTATTGTAAGAATTGATAAGAAATGACAAACTGAATTTCAGACGTGATCTGACATTACTGTTTATTGAATATTCTAAACAAATCCATTTGCAACAATTTTGACCACCAATTTAAACAACAAATTTTTTAAATTGAATGTTCAGGACGTCATATTTAAAGACTAATAGAACATTACTTAATCCATTTAGAGAGATTGAAAATCAGGTTAGATCACATCGAGAATATTGCCCAGCGCTATATTTACATTCTGCACCTAAGATACTACACTTCAAAACATCTAAACGTTCTACATTAACTTATTTCTTATGTCTTGAAAGATTTATATATCACCCCTCTTGCAACAAATCCCTAATAAAAGCACCACACTGATTCCAAAACAATATCATTCACATGTACAGATACAAAAGTCAACAATTCCTGTGGAAAAAATCAGGCTGCACAGACACAATCATACCTCTACTAGATTGTGCCATGTTCTGAAACAGATAAGAATGCAGAGACTAATGGGTGATAAAATTTCTAACCTGATAAAAATGATAGAATTTGTAACCTGATAATAATTGAACGTATCTATATAATAAAGACATAATATTTCTCACAATTCATAATATTGAGTACAAATTACTAACTATTCTTATCCCCAAATCAACAAAATGAGTTAAGAAAGGCGGTCTTATCTCCTCATTTAAGTTATTACTTCCTGCCTGGAACTACAGCGGAAGGGCTGACGTTAACAGGCTGTTAACAGGCTGTTTAACCTCTGCAAAATGGCAGCGAAAGGTTGCAGTTTCTGAGGAAGAGAATGCACTTCCCACTAGGTCTATGCCATTACATTGCAGATTGTCAGAACACAATGTCACGTGATAGTTCGGGTTATTAGTTGCAGCCAGAAAGCCAGAACTGTAATGGAGGGCGCATACACTTAAAAAGTGATTAATGCATACGCATCGAACCAATCATAATTACAATTTTCTTGTGCTTGATTATATGCTAATGATCAATGATAAAAAGTGTAGGATTTTTAGGGGTTAAATTTATTAAACATATTTTTGTGTGACCTGATTGGGCTTTCTTCGGCCCTGAATACCTAAGCTAGAGAAGGCGGAGGAGAATGTCAGAAAGAAGCTCGAAATAGAAGCTGCAGCCTGCACAGTTGGGCAAGACCCTGCATGCAGAGATGGTGTTGTAGAGGCAACTTATGGACATGTGTTGCTGGAAATGTGGAGAATGAAAGTATAAATAATTGGTATATGCATAAGGTAGTATTTGTTGACTGTTAACATTATGCAGTACAATGTGGTAAAGTTTGAGTTTATGTTATTTTTATCTGATAAAGTTTTAGTGTTCTTGTTCTTTTATCCTAAGTTACCAAATTCTTCCCTGCCAACCCCAAAGTCTGGTCCGGTTCACATTCTTGCAAAAGTCTGCCCAAATTCTGGCAGACGAACCCGGCACGAGTTTTGTCGTTTTTATGGTGAATTTGGACTAAAACATTAATATATATGGTGGTGTATTTTGCTATGTTGGTTTACTATTAGCATAGTGGTGTATGAACTTATTTGCTGCTGCATATATACACACACGACACACACATGTATAACATATAACATATGTTTTTGTACGAAAGAACCCAAAACGAATTCGAACCCACCCTAAAAAAATTTGAACAAATTTCGAACCTGAATCTCGAACCCGAATCCAAACCGGCAACTTAGCTTTTATCATTAGCTTTTACTGAACGTTTGTGGCAAGTGAGCTGCTACTGAAATGTTTTAGGATATCATGAACAACAACAGCACCACCACCAAAGTCACCCTCCGGGAAGAACTCCTCCCTGTAACCTGAAGCAACTGTCTTCCTACGTAACTCTTTGTGAAATTCAATTATATGACTCTTTGAGAAATGTAGCCATTAAACAACCCAGCTTTGCGCTTGGATAATATTATCCCTTCAAATCTAGATTTCATGCCATCAGGACCCCTAAAAGTAGGATCACAATAACCTTTTGGGCTCAGATGATTTGGTCTACCAGACAAGATGTAGATTTATGTCGATTTAAAGAAAAGACGGTGGAGTTTGAATAAAAGAATTTACAAAAGACACTCACTATATACTCTAGCTCCAAATAGATACTGGCAACCATTGAAAGACTTACATAAGAATTTTCTGAAGGTTCTAGACGAAATTGTGTCAGGCTGCTCAAAATGCTGTTTTTTTAAATATGGGCAAAGTGCAAAAACAAATAATCTATCTGATATTCACATAATATGATTTTCATTTCATCAATTAAACTGCCAAACTTAAATTAATGTCAGAAAAGAGAGCTAAGAAATTATAACGTATAGTGGTTTTTAGGTTTTTGTTCTCTAAAATTTTTGGGTACAGGGCTCCGATGTCCTCGAAACTTCCCATTCTTGAGCTTCTCAAATGTCTTATAGTTGCAACGGATGAACTATAAATATTGAATACTAAGGAGGTACACTGGTAGTTATACTACCCTATACAAAAGACAGATTCCATTCCTTGAACATTGCAAGAAACATAAGACCCTAAACTTCTGCTGCTTCCTGCATGGAAACATATTCATCACTTATACTAGAGATACTCTAATTTCCTAGACACAAAACCAACACTGTTCTACCAGTCAAGACTGTTCTTCAAGACTTGGCAGGAACCACGCTGCCTTGCAGCCAGGGCAGCCTTGTTTGTTAAAAGTTCTTATTGATTATTTTATTATTTGAGTTAAATTACTTAAATTAGTTACTAAAATTTAAAAACATATTGTTAGTCCCTGCCTTACAAGGCAGAGACTAAAGTTTTCGGTGAAGCGCCTATTACAATTTATTTGTCCATTGAAATCTCCCACAATATTTAAGCTATGGTTTGCTTTCATTTATTTATTAAAATGTTATTTTTTCTTTTTTAAGAAATATTCTGATTGCCAATTATTTAAGAAAATACCTAATGCAAATGTGATCTCTTGAACCACCGTTATTACGGGATATGCACAAAACAGTGATCTTGACAAGGGTTTTCAATGAAATGCCTCAACGTACCATCATTTCCTGGAATGTGATGATTGCAGCATATATCCAAAATGGTGTTATTGATGAGGGTTTTAGGCTTTTTAAGGAAGTGCCTCAACCAAATGTAGTGTCATGGAATGTTGTCATTACTAAACATGTGTGAAATGAGCTCGGTGACAAGGTTTTGGAGGTTTTTAAACAAATGCAATTGGATAGTGTAAAACCAAACTCGGTAACCTTTGCTAGCATCCTTACAGCATGGATGAAAACGAGAGCTTTGGAGCTTGGTATGGAGATCCATGGAAGAATACTTGAAAGTGGATTACTGTCACATGTTGTAGTTGTGAATACCCTGATAGCCATGTATACAAAATGTGGAAGCATATAGAAGGCACGTGGATTGTTTGACAAAATGCCTACACAAAATGTGGTCTCATGGAATGGAATGATTGCAGGATATGGACAAAATGGGCTTCCTGAAAAAGCTTTGGAGATTTTTAAGAAAAAACAAAAAATAGATTTCCAATCTGACCAGTTCAACTTTGCCACTATCTTGCTTGTGTGTGTCAAACTGAGAGCTTGAGGACAAGGTATGGAGATCCATCAAAAAATAATTGAAAGGGTGTTGTACTTGTGAATGCTCTAATAAACATGCATCCAAAATGTGGAACCATACAAAAGGCATGCAACTTATTTGAAAGAATTCCACAGCAAAACACAGTCTCGTGGAATGTGATTATTGTAGGATTAGCACAAAAAGGTTTTTTATACGAGGCATTAAATCTTTTCAAACAAATGCCTCAACAAGATGTTGTCTCATGGACTCTACTTACTTATGGATACACACAAAATGGGCTTGATGGCAAGGCTCTAGAAATGTTTAAGCAAATGCAAAACTCTGTCATTTAGTTCGTGTCATGTTTATGTTCTTTGGTGTCATATACAAATTTTTTTTCCAAATTAGATTTATAGGTAAGAGAGTGCAAACTGCAAAGTAAAGCTAGATCGCAAATCTCAAATATATGTCTGATACAGAATAACATTTCTGCAGAGTAGTTAGTTAGTATTCCGTAAAATTTAAACCCCCCTTTTGTTGTGCTTTGAATGATGCCCCTATTGGCTCAGGCTGTGAATTGTATGTGCTTGAAAGCTTCTGAAAAAACTATTTTCACAGATCCATTTTAATTTAATGCATTATCATGCGATTGTAGAATTTCCAAATACCACACTTCTTTAAGACATTCAATCAAACAGTTTGCTACCTTGCCTATTTTTGTGCATTTTGCATACATTTATGCCTGGGCATTTCAACTGAAATAGCTGATAAAATTTCTCAATGTCTATCCTACCCTGTTCTCTTTGAGGCATTCTGTCAAACAGTTATAAGTGTTTTATGCCTGGTCATTTCAAACAAAAACCATCTTACTGTTATGCTTTGATACCCCGTTCTCTTTGATGCATTCTGTCACACAGTTCATGTGCCTTTGTCTGTGCTTCCACATTTTGCATACATGTCTACCAGAGCATTTCCATCTAAAAAACATCTGATAAAACTCTTCTATCCTTTATCCTTTGATGGATGCCCATTCCCTGATCCAAAGCTCCATTTTCGTATAGACAGGGAGGTTGTTGCCAAGGTTGCAGCTTTACACTTGCCAATTGCATTTAGAACACCACTTGTTATTTTTCTTTTTCTTTTGCATTGGATCAATATCTTGGATTAATAATTTAATTAAATAGGTGAATCCACTAAGTCTAAGACAAATTCCAACTCTTAATTATGTCATATTATTCTATTCAAAACTTGTCTAACCTAGTTATCACTAGCCTATTTATCCTAGATAAGATCAAAATAGTGATTATGTCTCCAATACAAGATCGTTGGGATGATCACATGTAATCATTTCAGATTTTAATTTACTACATTCTAAAGAGACGTGGATGGTGTCGCTGGACCGTAGAACATTCATTGTTAGAAGACAATAGTAGTATTAAAAAGGAGGGCATAAAAAATACAGCTACAAGAACATTCTTCTTGCACATTACATAGCGTATTGGTGGCATTTTTGTGTCACAAAAGTGAGAAATCATGCCCAAGGCTGACTTTGGCGAGCTGTAGCTGGTGGCATTTCATTTTGGTTTTCTATGAATCTGAACCCAATTCAATCGGTCCTAGGTAGGTGAAAAGATATACCGTATAACTTTGAATTAAACCCTGCTTAGGCATATGCATCACCAATTGCAATCAAGGGATCAAATTTTGATGCAAGTCATCCCTTCAATAGAACACTATTGTTCATTGTGGCATCTTATCCATGCCATCATTTGCATTCAATATGTCACAGAGTCTATCAAATAGTTCATGTGCCCTTTTCATGTAGTATTATCCAAAGTTGCAAGACTCTCACTCGGCTAAAACTCGCCAAGGCCTAAAAAAAAAAATCAGGAATAACTCGGCCAGTTCTTTAAAAAAACTCAGCAAAAAACTCGGGAACTTAAAAAACAGCTTAATTTTAATTAGAAATGCATTTTTTTTGCAAAATTCAATGAGAAGATGCATCCAATGAGTTAATTAATAAGAACACAAAAGAAACAAGTTGAGTTTAGATATATATAAACGCATACGGGAGAAAAACTAGAGGGTCTAGTCCTAGTAGTAGAACCCTGCACTAGGCGTGACTGTGCCTCCTCGCTCGGTATCTCTAATGATGTATGTGACTCGCTCTCCATCCTAGTATTTCATACTCATAGTATGAATATATGATGCTTGATCATTGATCAATGGCAAATGTCAAAGTCTTCATAACTAGCGCTTAGGTAGTCTTTGTTGGTGGTTGTTTTCAAGTCCCTAGGTCCAGCAAATGAGATTTGAGTGATTTTGGCCTGTTGGTAAGTCATGTCTGTCTGGGATTTGGGCAAGCTAAGCTAAGTTTGTCATAGAGATGGGGTCGAAACCAAGTGATTTGTGATAAAACGAGTTAAAACCCTTTGGGAATCCTTTTGCTAGCTTCATTAGACCTTAGAAAGCCATGATGAATTGTGGGAGGTAACCCTACTGAAGCTTGTTGAATCCTGAATTTTGGCTGAGTCTGGAATTTTTCGAAAACCCCCAAAATCTAGAATCTGCACCTTAACTCCTATGAAGCTGGAACCTATCTCAAACATCCTGGAAAGTATTTATACAAATATAACTTAAAAGTATAAGAAATTAAATGTTATATTTGTATAAATCCTCCCTACCCTGAACTGCAAAACTGGAAACTCAAACCCAACTGCTGTAAATGTGAAAATAA
The DNA here is from genome assembly GCA_018584345.1 of Thuja plicata. Lineage (NCBI taxonomy): Eukaryota > Viridiplantae > Streptophyta > Pinopsida > Cupressales > Cupressaceae > Thuja > Thuja plicata. Next base: position 231,518 of record MU225402.1, on the reverse strand, counting down.
GAATGAAAAAGACTTTTTTCTGCCTTTAGCAGCGCCCAGAAAAACGCAGGCGAGTTTTTAACTAAAACTCGCCGAGTTTTACTGAAAAACTCGCCGATTACTCGGCGATTGCCGAGTTGCGAGTTTTTTGCTGAAAAAAAACTCGCGGAGGTCAAATACTCGGAGAGTACTCGCCACTCGGCGAGTCTTGCAACTATTATCTACATACATGTCAATTCTAGCAATTGCAGCCTCCTCAAACTAGGATATTCCAAATGGTTTTCTATGTATCTATAGCCAATTCAATTGATACTAGCTGAGTGGAAACTCCAAGGTGAAAAGGTATAACTTTGATTGAAGCCCAGTTTAGGCATGTGCGTCACCAATTACAGTCCAAGGGATCAGAATTTGAAGTGAGTCATCCCCATGAAAAAACTATTATATTATTCATTGTGGCATTTTTTCTAACAAGCGAACTTGCTTTCTTCAAGTTTCCACAATGACGAATATGTGAATCAATCCCTGCACTTACACCTGCTACATTGATCCTTGCAACAATACTGCCTAACATCTAACCTTGAAGAATCTGAAAATTATATAACTTTTCTTGGAAAATTTAGGTGGGCAAGACTTTGAGAAAGAACAATCCAGCAGTAAAATGACCAGTCTTGACTTTAACAATAATATATTTGAACATTGGTTTTCATAGCAGCAAATGAATTGCTCTTGAAACGAATTGTTACTGTGGCGTAGTTGTTTTCAAAAAATTATTTGAAAATAAATAATATCACACTCCTTTTTATATAGGTTGCAATGCTAAGACAACAGTTATTCAATTCCATTGCACCTGGTGGACTTGCTGGTGACAGAAGGGAGGTGTCCTGCCTCAGCTTTTCCTTTCAGTTCACAACAAACCTGGAAAGAGAGAATAAAGATCTTGATCTGCCTGCTCACAAGGTGTTTAGCATGATTTTTATACACAAAAGTTTTCAATGTGCTGTTTTTGTGATTCTAGCTTTACTAAAGTTGTTACCAGATATAATTATTTGTTACAGGTAATGGTTGCAACCGTTTGTTGTGAGGAAATAGCAAATGAAAAACTTGCCAACTTGACATCTGATCAGATACTTAGTTACTGGTTAATTACTAATAGGAAAAGTCTTGTTTGCAGAGGTTTCCCTTGGTTTGTCGTAATATTGTTCAGCGTTGGCAAGAGCTGGAGGAAGCTGTACAAAATGAGCTGGTAACATCATTTGGGAGGAAACTAAGCTCCATTTTAGACAATTATTTATCAGAGTAAGTTTTTAATCCAACTCAATAAATCTGGTCAGTACATACTTCAAATTTTCCTTTGCATACTTAGCTTGTCTGAGGAGCAGTTCATTTGAATCTCCCGACGTTATCACTTGTTTTTGTGCATTTTGTTTTAACTCTTATAACAAGAGATTCTTGTAACTAAAAGAAGCTAGATAGTTTTATTACTTGTGAGATATGTTTCTGAGGGTTCAGTGTGCCCTCTAAATTCATTTAACAATCAGAAAGTGTCGTAGCAAACTTTTATGACACTTTTAGTTATCATATTCTCAATTCCCAAAATCTCATCTCACATTCACCGAAAAAAAGCTTGCAGAATGATCATCTAATGTTGGTGAAAAAGCACGGAGATGATGCTCCTGTAAATCAGCACATTGAGCAATTGGATCAAGAAAACAGAGAACTGCAGACACCCTAAAAAATTGCAAAATCTGTGAGTTTTCACTCCAGAACCATATACAAGTGATAGGTACTAGGCATATTGCACATTGTACTATGGACCAAGATAAAAATATCTTTGTCCCCCAACATTATATTGAAAATTAGCAAAGCTATAGGATATGTTTCAAGTTTGTTTAAGACTTGCAAAGTTAGAAACATAAAAGTTTTGTTTCAAGTTTCTATTTCAATTTGTCTATTTTCTTCCCTTGCCATTTTGCAATTCTAAACTACCATGCATTGTATATAATATATATTTTATTGCCATTCTATTGCATAAAGTTTAAACAGCTAGAGTAATCTTGTATTATAAATAGATTGAAATTATATGAATAATCCACTTCAACATGTTCCATAAATTTTTAAAAAATTCAAATGTATTGCAGTTAAAATGAAAATTGAAAACAAATGAAACCCTACTTAGGAATCAACATGACTATAGCCATTGCCAAGCTATGTGCAACTGCAATGGCTTGTGATTGCTTATGTTCCTCATTTACAATGGCATGGTCCATGAACAAAACCACTGCCCTCTTCAACTTTGCCCTACAAGGACCATAGACTGATAGACTTGGCATCTGTTTTGGTCGTTGAGAGCACCAAATTTGTCGACAAGTGTGTATGAAGGTGCAGCAATAGATGAGCTCAATGATAGCACAGTGGTAGAGGTCATTTTTGTTAAAAACTCAAATCTTTCCAAGTGGGTCTACAGAGAATGCAGATGGGTGTCTAGAAATGCATTAATGGATTGGTGAAACAAGACCTTTGGAACATAGTATGGACAACCATCAAAGGATAGAGAAGGGATTTTTTTGTTAGATGTTATCATTGCAATTGCCCTTTAAATGCAGCCCCTAAGCATGTATGCAAAATGTGGAAGCATAGACAAGGCAGGTGCAGATTCCAGATATCTTACGTAAAACAAGTACCATAACCCTGAAAACTGATGCTGAAAACTTATTAAATAGTCAGTCATAACCGTGTCCCAAGCCTTTTAAACATGGCACAAATGTTCACACATTATGCTTTAGGCACAAATCTATCTTCTATTTCCGACAAAAGGCAGGGACTCCAGCTCCTTCAGAGCTCTTGTTATCTTATAATTATAGATAAAATATATTATTGATATAAAAAAATTGAAATCATAAAGGATTCTAAATAATCCATTTAATATAAGAGGTCAAACTCAATCCATCCTTTACAAATCTCCTTGTTTTTGTTTTTTCAAAGAAAAAATATAATTGTTAAGCATATTAAAACAGGAAATAGCATACAGGGCCTCATTTCCTAAGCAACAGGATTGCCTTATGAGGGCCATTACACCAACATTCTATACAAGGGCAGATCTCGCAGATTGGGCCAGAGATCATTGAACTTCATTCAATACATTTTTATCTAAAACTAACAAAGGGATTTCCAAGGAATAGGGCATCACGTAGGTCAGATTAGAATATTTACCTGTCTCAACGACCTCCTCCAAAGAATTTGCCTGAAGCTTGCCCTTTTTCATCATCTCCAATCCAACGATCATGGCAAAAGGGTGTGTTGCGAATCTGTTTTCCCTCATTCAACACTTCCAGACAGAACGCAACTGCCAGAGAAATCCTTCTGCACAGAACTTCCGGCGGCATCAGCTTTAGGGTTTCATACCAGAGCGGAAACGGGCTGTACTTAGGTTGGAACCCTCATTTTAGGATTATGTATTTTAGTTTAATACGTTCTATAACTAGCAGTTGCATGCTTTTGTGCCTGCAACATAAGCTCATACGTGATTTTTCATTTGTAAATCATGTGGAATTTACGTTCTATCTTTTAAGATAAAAAAAAGTAGATAGTAAAAAATATTAAATTAAAATCATTGTTTAAATATAATTTCATGTGAATAAATTAAATTTTAATTAATTTTCAATTTAAGTAAAATATATTTTTTTAAACTTGTTTTAAATAGAATAAAAGATATTATTTATTTTATATTCAATTTATTATATGTAAATAAAATGATCATCTAAAATAATCAAAGCTCACGATTGGAGGGTAGTGGAGACTGCATTTTCTTAAATGAGTTAGTCGGAGCTTCGATACGATGGGGGAGAAACCTAAATCACAACAAACATGAACAAACTAAAATGATAGGAGACAAAAAAAAAATGATAACAACCACATGTAAATTCAAAAAATAAAACTCAAAGAGACTAGAGCAAGTGACTTAGCTCAAGACATAGTTATTGGAAATGAAAAAAAACTTCAAAATGCTTCTATGCAAAGAACAATGTGTAAAAGAAGAGGAATAGGAAGTGGCTCAAATATGTATCTTCCTTAATGGCCTCAATCATATCACATGTGCAACCCAAAAAGGGAAAAACATTTGTTGTTTCCATTTTCGATGGTTTGCAGATTTGTTGGAGTATTTTGCTGGATGTTTCCATTTTCGAGCAAATGGACTTCAAGAGTTGTTAATTCTAAACTGCTAATTTTATTCTTTTTTCCTTTTGGCATTATTGTACAATCCGAAAAAAAGAAGTCAGTCAAAGAGGCTGATTAATCCTAAACTGCTAATTTTATTCTTTTTTCCTTTTGGCATTATTGTACAATCAGAAAAAGGAAGTCAGTCAAAGAGGCTGACAATTTGCCGGCGGAAGATTTACATTTCAGGGAGCAAAGCTCCCACAAATAGCCTATCGGCTAAATTAATATTAGATATTTAGTTGCTGCCCTAGGTCGTACGAGTTGTATGTCACTTGTTATTAACCATTTTTTTAAAGAAAATTAGACATAATACTCGTATTTTAAAAATGTTTATCTTAATTAATGTAGAGATACAATTTTTTAACAAAATTAATTTTCTTTAATTTCATTAAAGCTAATGGTGGAGGGGAAAAGAGATAAAGTTATACCACTAACGATCGCACCTTGGTGTGCAATGGGTACGTCGAAGAGGAATGAAAGATCGGTTAGAGAAAGTTTTGGTTTTGTATAATTGTTGTAGATGAGGATAAAATAGAAAATGTTGATACATATGGTAGTTGTAGATTTGTAAAAATTGCTAAGGCAACCCATGCTTCAAATAAAAAGTTAACAGAGGAAAACAACCTAAAATTCCTTCCCCTAATAATGAAGAGTACCCCTCCAAGTTTGATAACAAGTTTGTAGACGTTAGTGACGATGATTTGAAGGAGGATGACACTGAAGATGAAGATGGGCATGGATAAATATAATTTTAAGTCTAATATTCTTGTCAAACCTTCTAAATGATTTTAATTTTTAGTTTGGTAAAAATATTAACTGCACAGCAAATATGTTGAGCGTGGAAATTGTTTGCCTATTTTCATTATTATATCATAAAATGGACAAGATATTTGTTTGACTCTATTAGAGCTAAATATCTCTCTATTTATGTTTCTCTCTCTTCCGTAGATTTGTTTCTATTCTAATTGTCACTCTTCTTCCATGTTTTGATATTCTCTCTCTGTTTAATATGGAAACTTCCTTTTGTTTCTCTCTCTCTCTCTCTCTCTCTCTCTCTCTCTCTCTCTCTCTCTCTCTCTCTCTCTCTCTCTCTATTTGTTATAGAAACATTCCCTTGTACACTTGCATATATAGATCATTCTTGATCTCTATTTAATAACACATTCATTATTTTACCATAATATGGTATCAAAGCTATAGGTAAACTTTTTCGAAAAAAAAATTAATCCTCGATAGAGTGGAGATTTTTGAAGTAGTTTCAGGCTCTTTTGTTCATTATGAATTTTTGAAAAATTCACATAATTTATTTTTTGAAATTAATCAAGATTGTTGATTTTTCAAAATTTATTTGCTACCCCAGGGATCTTCCAGCAGCTCATTTTTTTCCTACACATAGTTTTGGTCCCATTAATGGTCGCCTAGGGTTTTTGCACTTTCAACTAGGGCCCTGACCCTTCAGTTTCAATAAAAAACTATTTTTCTTACATATTCTTGGTGGGTTTTTCAAACCCTCAACTCAGTCATATAAAAAAAATAGGTGCCTCAATTTCTGTGCCAGCGGATTTCAAATCTGACTTCAGATTCCTTCTAGGTTTTTCAAGCTTTCTTTTGGGTCTTCGTTCATTTTTCTATGTCTTCCGTCAATCTGCCTCAGAATCTGTGCTTTGGATTCATTCAACGCCTTTTCAAAATTTTAATAGTGTCTCTCACCAACATTATGTTGGAAGGCAGTCCAAGATTTAACGACAAGATTTACCACACCCAGAATCAGGGAGGGTCTCAGTTGGTTTTGATCAACTTTTCACCTCAAAAATCGTGACTGGATTTAATCAATTTTTTATCTCAAAAATCGTGTCTGGTTTTTATGTTTTTTCACCACAAAAATCGTGACTACTTAGTCTCAGCTCTTTTGTGCGCAACGAAGTTTTTTATGTGATTTTCACAAGGTTTTCACTTCTCCTGGCGCCTTTTGAGGATTCAGTTGCAAACTTTTGTCTTGAAGTTATATTGACCATTAAGGGAGGGTATTAGAATTAAATATATCTCTATTTATGTTTCTTTCTCTTTCGTAGATTTGTTTCTATTCTAACGGTCACTCTTCTTCCATGTTTCCATATTCTCTCTTTGTTTAATATGGAAACTTCCTTTTGTTTCTATTTCTCTCTTGAGAATGTTTCTATTTCTCTCTCTCTGTTCGTTATAGAAACATTCCCTTGTACACTTGCATATATAGATCATTCTTGATCTCTGTTTAATAACACATTCATTATTTTACAATAATAGACTCTACAAGTAATACATTGAGATAAAATACTATAGGCATGCCCATAATCTATTTTCATGTTTGTCTAACTTCAAAAAGTTGTTGTGTATTTTAACCTCATCACTATTTATGGTTAACATGGTTGCTTAGGGGAAAATTGATAGACTAGTTTACACTAGATATCTGCTCAATGCATATTAACTTTCCCTTGTTATGGCTCTTAATGTGGCAATTAATCTTGTTCAGCTAGAGTCAATAATTATGGGGAGACTAGTAGCTCCCTAGATCTATGCAAGAATGCGGCAGCACAAACAAGGCCCCAGTAAAATATTTTACAAGATGTCTCAAAGAGAAGTCATCTCATGGAATTGAAGGATCTCAAAAAATTTAAAAACGGGATTTGGTGAAAAGGCTTTAAAAACTTTAAAGCAAATGTTGTTGGTTAAGTGTGCGCTAATTGCAGGATACACAAGAAAGTAGATTCGATGAAAATTATTTAAAAACTCTCGAACAAATGCAAATGACAAATGTCTCAAGGAGATGTTGTCTTATGAAACGCCTCGAAGAGGTGTCATCTTATGGAGTACACTAAGTACAAGATTTTTAGAAATTATGAACTTTCGACCTTCTCATGTCGTCTGGATGCCCTCTGCAAGTAATGTTTTATGACATATGGAAACACTTCACCTAAAAACTACATTTGAATTGAATTTTTTGGCATAAGTAATGGGGTGTCATTTCTAGAACTTTTAGCATAGCATAGCGGTGAATTCACAGAAGGCCTAAAATGGTTCACCTATGTGGAGCAAACAAAGCCTCGTATGGTTGGCTTGAATGTAATAAATAAAGCCTATTTGCGTTGATTTCATTCCAAGTTACAAAACTGATCTACCTCCCTCATTCTTTGTGGTATTGAATAAATATTGAACAACTGACATATTTGGATGGTCTTTATGCTTCAATTTACAAATCAATACGACTTTGTGGTGGTCTTATCATTTAGAGTAAATTGGGACTAATGTTAATCTTCAATGGATAGAATTGGAAAAGTAGAAGTAATAAAATACTAGTAAAAATCTAACCCTAACTGTGTTTCCATAGAAGTTCCTCCAAAAAGGCACATCCCTCTAAGATAACAATTGTTAAAAGCATTGCAACACATGTAATGTAGGATGACACATATTGTAAACCTATAAACTCCCTGATTAACAAATTAAGAGAGTTCTTGCAAGAAGAAGGATTTATATTACAAATTTGGAGGAAATGGGACAATGTGAGACAAATATTCAATCATTGAGAGCCATTCTAGAATTGAATTTACTTTTGCTACTTCTTGAAGCAGGCATGCTGGTGTTTTTATGCCTTCATGAAAGCCTTTTTGTATCTAAAGAATGGTTAAAAGTTAACTTTTATAAAAATCTAAAATTAAGAGTTATGATTTGAACCAAAGATTATTAAAAAATTAATAATAATTTAATAGCTTTAATTTTTTACCTTGTTAATTAAGAATTTTAAATATGTTGGAAATTTGGAACTTGTATTAGAGGATGTACTCAAAATTTCTTCTTCAATTTGCTGATGTTGAGAACTTGTGCTACATCATTGCCCACACTACAAGCTATAAAAATAAGGTTAGAGAGTGATTACACTCGTAAGACTAGTGAAACCAAAGTTGCATTCCAAACTATTAAATAAAGGAATTTATACAAACCATTTTATTTAGGAGTTGTTTGATATAAGAGAAATTAAGGCATCAATATCTTTCTAAGCTTCCATTTCCACTAAGCACTTCTTCAACTCCATGATATTTAGGATATATGTGGAATTAGAGGTTGGTGGGGTCTCCTCATACGTCTAGCCCTCACCATGAGATGTTGATGCTACTATTTCTAACAAGCACTTGGTTGTTTGACAGGGAGACAAGCACTTGGTCGTCCAATGTCATTAATATATGATGTTTGGGTATTAGTTGGAATGTCATCACCTAGCTTATTGATATCCACTAAAGTCTTGTCTGCAAGACGCTCTTCTAAGAGCTCCCCCTATCCCAATTTCTTACACCATTCAGGTGCATCTGTTTTGCAATGTTGAGGCTTTATACTTGAGATGCAGTTGCCCATTGTGCATTCAAAGATTAACGACACACATAAATTTATTTTTCATTCCAAGAGCCTTACAACCAAGAAGTTTAGGGTTTTATATATGGATTTTGAATTCATCAAATAGTCCAAATGAGACAAGTGATGAAGAAATGAGGTACTCTAGATGTCTCTCGCAAAGTGTCCACGGTTAAGCAGTGAGCTCTTTCTGGTAGATTCCATTCGTCTTGTGACTCCGATGAAGAGTGTTGTTGTAGCCTCTAACAGTGATAGATACAAATCGGTGACGTGATAAATGGCAGAAATAAAGTGATAGAAATATGAACGGTTCAAATTGTTTTGATGGTCGTCCTTCTCTCTACAAAATTGTTGGTTGTTAGATGAAACACTTCTCTTTCATATAAGAAATGACTTCGGCATAGTTAAAATTATGATTTGTCCACTTCATTCTATTAGTTGTGTGTTCTCTCTCCATTTGCATTCATTGCTATTTGCATAATTCTTGTTTCTTGTTTTTTTTCAGTCTGTTCCCTATACTATCCACTTGCATTTTCAGGAAATACCTAAGTAATTTGATTCAATGACTATGTACTTCTTCCTTTTTCCATGATTTGATTAATATTCTAATTATTTTAAAAGAATTTTTTATTGTTTTATTGTTTTTAGTTAATTTTTGTAATACCTTTTTATTAATTACTAATATTAAAATAAAATAACAATATGAATTCAGTATTGTTTCAAAAAATTACAATAGTAAAAATTCATATTGTTGTCTTCTAGTCATTTATCAAATAAATGTAAAATATTAAAGCTTTTTACTATAATGTTTATTTAATTTTTTAATTATTGTGTTAGGACTATCTACAATTCCTTTGGGGTTAGGGTTTTATTAGTGCTTTGCTCAATAGATGTCCTGGGATGTACTAAGGGGCGACCGTATGATGTCTTAAGAGTTTTGAGGATGTCCCAAGGGGTCCTAGCTGTCTTAAGGGGTCAAAAGATGGCATGTGATGTCTTAAGGGGTCTTAAGTGTCTTAAGGTGTCAAAAGATGTCCTGGAATATACTAAAGGGTCCTATGATGTCTTAAGAGGTCCTATAATGTACTTGGGGCTCCTAGGTGCCTTAAGGGGTTATAGGTGTTTTAAGGTATGTCTTAAGGGGTCCTAGGATGTACTGACGGGTTGTATGATGAATTAAGGGGTCAAAAGATGTCGTAGAATGTCTTAAGAGGTCAAAAGTTGTCTTGGGTCCATATACTAAGGGGACATATGATGTCTTAACAAGTTCAAGGATATCCTAAGGGGTCCTAGGTTGATCCAGAGCAGAGGTAGGAATGTTCCAAAAACCTAAACAATCACTTCAAAAGGCTTTGGGGTCATCACTCATAGGTCTTCCTTCATAAACCTCTCTCATTCCTTGTAGCCCTCATAATAGGTATGTTGGTCCTTAACTTTTGGAGCAAGCACGACCATCAAAATGTAAACACATACTTGGATACTTAATGAACCATATGATGCAGAGCAAGGGTAGGAATATTGGAAATATGTTGAGGCTAGGTGACTGAGAGCGGGGGGGGTGAATCAGGAACCAATAAAACTTAATCCTTTTAATCCTTTATCAGATTATCTGATCTGATTGTATGCATGAAATGAAAAGCAATAAAACATCCACAACACTTGACACAATATTTGATTACCCAGAAACCTTCCAAATAGAAAGAAAAACTGGGGTGGGGTGGTACCCAAAAGATTTATTACTGCAGTATAAATTTAGCCTATTAAAGCTTATAATTGACCACTTATGATGGCCTGCCCTATTAGGAGCAATACGGACTGTTAGGTCCACCTTGTGAAAGGATTTAATACAATACAATTAAGTAATGCAACTCTGTTAGGAGATTTGTGAAGGTTTGTTAAGTCCACCTTGATAGAGGATTTTGTTGATGCACCTGTTAGGATGAACCAGTAGATGATCTTCAATGCAACTCTGATTTGTTGAATAAGATCCAATGATATAAAAACTAATCACCTAAATGTGATAGATGAGTCTCTGTTGTTCCTTATACTGTTTTAGCCTCTTAAACAATCTGCCACTTCGTATTCGCATATACACTTCTTCACATATTTTTCACACACATTTGGATAAACAAAATACTTTATATTTATACCTTATCCAAATCAAATACTTTTGTAAGTCAAATTTTATATGATAAATTAATATCAAACAATATAAGCTAAGCCGGCCCAAAACTATTACTCGGGTCCAATGATCCACTTAGGCAATATACTGGCACTCGGGCATTATGTTGTCACTCGAGCAACATACTAAACTCTGGCACTCGGGCTACATTGTGTACTCAAATCATATTGACCACTCAGGTAATATTGATTACCACTGTCTGCTCGATTGACACTGCCACTGCTCGGGTTACAATGTAATTGCTCGGGTTGCACTGCTGGCTCGGTCAACACTGTGATGACTACGTGTTTTGGCACTAATTGACAATATGTCTTGTCATAAGGTCATTAATCTCCCCCTTTGGCATTAGTGACCAAAAACACTTATCATATCCAAAAATTGTTCAAGCTTCTAAGTCAAAATTCCCCCTTAACATGTGCTTGGGTACTTGCTCAGGTTTTGACAAGTGCTTTGCTACTCGGTTACAACTGACTCTATTTTTTATTTTTCAAAATTGTTTTTGTAACTTTACATATATATTTCTTCTCTACTTCTCTACTATACCTATGTTTCCTTATATGTATATACAATGACTTTCCCCCTTGTTTTTGACACAAATGCCAAAAAAGTATATATATGGTAATACCAAAAGAGGATAGGAAATCACTATGTACCTTAAAAATCTGAGACAAAGTGTTGTCCCAATTATCTTGCAGCACCTTTAGGATGTACAATTCAATCTGTATCTCTGCTGACAGCTCCATCATAAGCTCTGCAACTAAAAATTTGTTGTCATGTATGAGTGTCTTGGCATGAGCTATACGTTTCTGCATTACATCCATGTATGGAAGAAGTTGGCTCTGCATAGCTGTGAGAGATTCTCTTGTCCTTGCTTCTACCCTTAGCAATTTTGCCTGCATGTTTGTTAGATACTTAATTTTTACAAAGTGTGTTGAAATTGAACTCGGGTTAAGTGCCAACTGATTTGCACTTTCCTTCAGATCTGTATCTATCTTTGTCAGCTTTGTCTTTATTTCCATGGTGAAGTTGTAAGTATCACTCAACTTTACAAATAATAAAACAACATTACTGACTGTAGTTTCTAGAGAGCTAATAAGAGAGTTTAGCTTTACTTGATCAATTGCATTCTTGTTTGCAACATTCTCTAGAACTTTGTTCTCAAACTTCCTTTCTGCCTTCTACAGTAGTTTCTCCTGACCACTTAAATCATTATTGAACTTGTGGACTATGTCTACAAGTTTGTCCATAATAGAATCATTCTTATTTACTTCTACTTCTATTGCATCTAGGGATATACCTTTTATGTCCTCTTGCACTTTGTTCCTCTTCTTTTATGCTCGGATCTTTTGTAGTGTAGCTCTTTTCTTCCATAACTCCCCTAGTGTATCCATCTGCTCTACTATCATATTGGATAGATCCCAATTTGCAATCACAATGTCTTCCTCAAGATCAATATCATCATTGTCTGTTGCCTTTTCTTTTCCACTAACCTTGGGACTGGGTGAAGGAACAATTTCCTTACCTTTTCCACTATCATCCTTATCCTTTCCCTCCTCAGTTTTCTCCTCAGTATTCAGTTGGAATAGGTGATTGACATTTTTTGCACCAACTGTAGCATCAATTCTCACTGAAGAAACATTCATAGTCACCTTTTGTGACTCGATTAGGCTTATCCCAGTACTAGTGGAGCCTAATGCTCAGTTCCTACTAGTCCAGATGTAGATTTTGTAGCCTTATCCTTGCTCGGAGATAGAATGTTCTGTATAGGTGATTGGGGCAAGGATGCCATCACTTCTACAACTATTTGTTCTGCGTTGGATTCTTCAATGGTTTCCACCTCTGGTAAATCTACATCATCAGTCTTTTCTTTGGAGTCTGTACTCAGTGCCTCTGCCTTATTTTCTTCCTTGATTTCAAAGATTGTCTTTCGTATCTTTGTTGCAGCCTACACCACATCCTCTATCTTCTTTTTCAATATCTAAAAGGTCCTGAACCTTGGAGTGTGATTGCTTTCATATAGGGTCATGGCCTCTTTAACCTCTTTATTTTTCATAATAGGCATGACTTGCCTCAAGGTTTGTTCTCTAATATCTTTCTCTATTTGGACAATATTGCTCAAGGGAACAAATATTGGCTTGAATAGGTCTTCAGACATGTGGCTCTTCAATTCAAATGGATCATACTTCCATCTAGTCATCTTTTCTACAACTGCTTCCTCGATCTGCTTATGTTCATCCTTAGTTTTGGAAGCATATTTTAGTGATTTTAGAGAACCCATACCACTACCTTCTCTTAGTTCTTCAATTTTCTTCTCAAATGTAGGTGGAGGCTTCTTGAACACTACTGTATCTTCTTCTTCATCTTCCTTAGGCAGTATGAGTTTCCTTCTAGATCTCCTTGTAGTGATAACATGTGTGTAAGTCTTTGCTTTCTGTTTGGGGGCTATCTTCTTCTTCTTCTTCGGAGGTTCTGCTTCTATCTCTTCCTCATCCTTTTCAGGTTCATCATCTTCTATCTTAACTTCATCTTCTTTGCTTTCAGAGATAGAAGGAGAAGAGTCTGAAGTCTTCCCATACTTCTTTCCAAACTTCTCTAACCTCTTCTTTCCTCTTTTCAGAATCTTAGGAATCTCAATCTATAATGAAATTTTGCTTTTGGCTTCTTCATAGGTGCCAAAGTATGGTGCTTTGGGGTCAACAGGCTCATTCACAAGAGCCTCAATGATATCTTTGGTCTCATCTATGTTAACCTCATATGCAAGAGGTTTCACCCATGCAACCCTAGGTTTGACTGCCTGAATATATACTTTATCACAGTCAACTAGGAAGCAAACATCATCTTTATAGTCTTCTACCACTCGTTTTGGAATTCTATACTTATTCTGCATCTTCTGTCTGAATTCCTCAAAATATGCATCCATGATGCTCTCAAAATTGTCTCCTAATTCTATTATAAAATCATTTATCTGATACATTATGGGTTTGTCCTTCTTCCAAACTACTATCCCTTTCGAAGGGAAATACTTCTGAATATAAAAGAATATGCAGACCAGAAGTGAACCAAACTTACATGGATTTGTCTTTGATGCCTAGATGCTTTCCATGTTCTTGCTCAATTGGATGAGCTACAACTCTACAAGGTCGAATGAGAGGTTATTCTTAACCACCATGTATGCCAAGTATACAACCTCACATGGTACGCTGTTAGGTCGGCTAGAACTATAGATTTTGTGAGCAATTACATGAATCACAAACTTCAATTCCATGTTTGTAACTCCATTTAGTCTCATGCCTTTGCCATCCCACTCGGCAAGAGTCTTCTTTGCTAGGTCATCCCAGGGTAGGGTTTTGGTAGCTTTAGACTTGTCCAACATAGGATACCCTATAACACGGTGTACCATTGTCTTGGTAATATTCACTGGTTGCTCCAACCATAGTTGCATGTCGTGAACACGGATCAAAACGAACCTAATCCACTTAACCTAAAAATTTTGTGGCATATGCATGATATGAGTCAAACCCTTGACTTCTAGGTGTTTATGTTCTGGCTTCAAATTCCCGACTTCACAGAGTTTTTCATATGCTTTATTCATTTCCAATGTACCCAGCTGTTGAATTATGCAATGATAGAAGGCTCAGATTTCGCTGATCAACAATACCCTCAGAGGAATTAGGGAATGAGCTCCCATTGGGTCTATCTCCTCTGCAATCGTTGGATTAAGCTTAAACTTAGGAGGTTTGCAGATAGCATTCCTCACCAACATCTCAGATCCTTTCTTAACCTTGTTGCTTGATGTAGATGCCATAATGCTCGGGGGTATGATAAAACTTCGCAACTTAAAACTTTCAAATACAAATTCGCTCTGAATTGCTTAAGGCAATTATTCACTCTGCAAAATGAAAACTTTGTAAATAATAACACTTCCAATTCATCTTTTATAAGATATTTTACCATTGGGTTTTCATTAAATGCTCCGTACATGGTAGCTGGCATAGCTCAGAATGAAGCTCAGCGAAAACTAACTTCTGCATCCTCAAAACCATACAACCCGACTTAACTTGGTTAAGCATGTGTAACTCGGGTGATACTGAGATTCTGACTCGGTTGAAACATAATGTGTCCTAGTGCATCAATATGCTGATTTGGACTTGCTAGCATGTTTGGAACTAATGTAGGATGTCTTGTATGCATAGTTCCAGTGGTCTCCTTATGTATTTATTCAGAGATGGTAGATCCACCCAATTCACTTCTTTGGGTGTCGTTCAATCCTTCATTGTTTTGATTTGAACTCTCAGGAGATTTCCTTACCCACTACTGATTCATTTGATTTTTTATTTCTGAGACTTTTGCTTTGCCTTTCTCAAAACAAGTATCCACTTTTTCTCTATTCATGCAATTCTTGCTTAGATGACTGAGTTGTTTACATACATAACATCTCTTAGTAGGATTCCTTTTTCTAAGGTGAGTCTTTACACAATTTGCACCAATATGCCCATATTCACCACAATGACAACGTCTACTCCATGTGTTGTAATCCCAACCAAAAACTGCTTTAGCTAGTTGTTCAACAGGGTTCCATTTCTTAGTTCTACACTCGGAGGATTTGTGACCTTGTTTGTTACAGTTGAAACATTTTCCTTCAAACTTAGTTTTCTCAGTACATTCGCTTGCTCTGTGTCCATGTTTGTTGCATCTGTAGCATTTACCATTAAACTTTGATTTTCCATTGCTCCAACACTTGTTTGTTGTGTGCCCTAACTTGCCACGATGATTACAATTAGGTTTTATATTCTTTTGAGTTCCTTGCTATGAGGATTCACCTTGTTCAGTATAACCTAATCCAGTTTGTCCATGATATCTGAGTTGATTTTGCTCTATCAACTAATCCATGCTTACCTGTGAATTCCTCATACTTTCCTTGGTTTGCTTTTAAGTATTGAGATCATTCTACAGTCTTTCATTTTCTGTCCTCAGATTGGTAACTTCTTGATTTGCATTGCTGAGTTGATTTATCATATCTACTTGCTGAAGTGACAAATGATGAATTTCATTTTCTTTCTCTTTGAATCTTGTACTTAGCAATATTTTATCTTCTTGTGCCATTTCTTTGTCATTTTTCTGCTTGATTCTTTTGTTCCATGACTTCACATATTCTGACTGAATGAATTTCTTGTTCTCTTTTCAACTTTCTGACTTCTTCATGTAAATTGAGATTCTTTGCAAGTAGCTCTTCAATTGTTGCATCTACTTCTTCGGAACTTCTTTCTTTGCATAAGTCTTCAATTCTTTCTTCTATGTAACTTTTGTCATTCATCTGCACTGCTAAATCTTTTCTTCTTTTTAGGGAAAGAGAAAGTTGTTCCTTGAGTTTTTTGATCTGATCCATGACC
The DNA here is from genome assembly GCA_018584345.1 of Thuja plicata. NCBI lineage: Eukaryota > Viridiplantae > Streptophyta > Pinopsida > Cupressales > Cupressaceae > Thuja > Thuja plicata. The sequence continues at coordinate 215,369 of MU225402.1, read as the reverse complement.
ACTTGTAGATCTATCTTTTCATTTTCAATGACTTTCTCCAGTCTGTATATTTCCACTGCCTCTAATCTTTGCTCAAGATGTTAAACTTTTGTTAAGAGAGCCTTTTAGCTCTGATACCAATTATTGGAAATATGTTGAGGCTAGGTGACTGAGAGGGGGGGGGTGAATCAGGAACCAATAAAACTTAATCCTTTTAATCCTTTATTAGATTATCTGATCTGATTGTATGCATGAAATGAAAAGCAATAAAACATCCACAACGCTTGACACAATATTTGATTACCCAGAAACCTTCCAAATAGAAAGTAAAACTGGGGTGGGGATGGTACCCACAAGATTTATTACTGTAGTATAAATTTATCTTGTTAAAGCTTACATTTGACCACTTATGATGGTCTTCCTTGTTAGGAGCAATAAGGACTGTTAGGTCCACCTCATGAAAGGATTTAATACAATACAATTAAGTAACGCAACTCTGTTAGGAGATTTATGAAGGACTGTTAAGTCCACCTTGTTAGAGGATTTTTATGATGCACCTGTTAGGATGAACCAATAGATGATCTTCAATGCAACTCTGATTTATTGAATAAGATCCAATGATATAAAAACTAATCTCCTGAATGTGATAGATGAGTCTCTGTTGTTCCTTATACTGTTGCAGCCTCTTAAACAATCTGCCACTTCATTTTCACATATACACTTCTTCACATATTTCTCACACACATTTGGATAAACAAAATACTTTATATTTATACCTTATCCAAATCAAATACTTCTTGTATAGTCGGAAAATGGAAGCACTTCCATTTTAGACTTGTTTAGCCTTCTGAGTAAGTGGTTTGGGGTCATGACAAGCGCCTTGACTTGTTTCCTGATCTTGACATGGCTTCCCCCCCTGTTCTGCCTTTCTGTCCACCATTTCCTAACCTGATTTCTGCATTTTGGGATATAGACCTGTGTTTCTGGGATTTAGGGACAGGGTTGACCTCCTAGGATAGGGTCGACCTCCTCAACCCTGACCTAGGACAGGGTCGACCTCCTCAACCTTGACCTAGGACAGGTTCGACCTCCTCGGCCCTGTCCCAGGGTCCAAATCCTAGGAACTTTTGGTTTTCGGATGTCGGTCTTCACAAAAAGTCTATTCCCGCTTCTGGGTCGGCTGTTTCAGGTTTCGAATCGGTTGATTCCCAAATTATATTTAATATAGGTCATCTCCTAGGGGTAAAGTCTCAAATGGTGATTTAATTATCCTATGTAGGCCTCCTTAGAAGATTGTGCCCTAGTTTCATATAAAAGGGAGCTTTCTCCTCTCATTTTCTCTAACCAAAAAAAAGCATCATTACGCAATTGAGAAGGATTTTCAAGTGCAATTCAAGCAAGCTAAGGAGAAATATTTCAAGCAAGAATCCATCCATTCTCAAGCATTCAAGCATCCATTTGCATAAAGGAGATCCATTGGAGGCCATTGAAGGATTCAAGCCAAAAAAGTGCCCTTTTGGTGATCTCTCCATCCATCTTCTTCCAAAGGCCTTGTCAAGTTCAAGAACCCATTCAAGACTTGGTGTTGGAGATCTACAAGCAAGATATTGAAGACATCCTTCCATTCTACATTCCATGTTCTGAAGCATACTTGTGGATCCACGGATTCGAATCCGCCACAAGGACATTACAAGCAAGGTGAATTTATGTGTTTACTTTGTTTATCTTTGCAATTTCAATTATATTATAAGGTTAATTCCAAAACCGGGGTTTGACCAAGGCAATCCCCTTTCCCCCAACAAACAAACATTTTTCTTGCAGGTACAGGTTCGGGACTATAGATCCGAGGCCAGATCTAGATACCCTTTTTGGATTTCTTTCAGACTGTGCGAACAGGGACACTTTCGAAGTTGAGCATACAAACGTTGGAAAAAGTGGTACATGGTCGACCTTTTTCATAAGACGACATCAGAACGGAAAAATATTTCTAGGTTTTGTCCATCTCTGTGTTCTGGTTTGGTATCAACCGTCAGCATCTCTAGAAACGGTCTACAGATCTCAGAAAACAACAATCTTTGATCTGCAATTTTGTAAGGTTGGTACTTCATCTCATCCATTTCAATTCCTAGAACTATCATATACATTCCTTTCTAAAATAGGAATTTAAGATCTTTCCTCTTTGCTCTCATTTCCAAA
>MU225402.1:192271-213107 GCA_018584345.1 Thuja plicata | reverse complement strand
TTGTGCATTTGAGGTTGAAAGGAACATCTTATCTTCCCCACACATCACACAAACATCTACATTTTCAAATGTGACATCTCTTTTCATACATTACATATTAGTAACATTTTCTATTTTATATGTTACACTTCTATAAGTCGGCTTTCATATGATAAATTAATATCAAACAATATAAGCTAAGTCAACCCAAAATTGTTACTCGGGTCCAGTGATCCACTCGAGAAATATACTGGCACTCAGGCATTAGGCTGTCACTTGGGAAACATACTACACTCTAGCACTCGGGCTACATTGTGTACTCAAGTCATATTGACCACTTGGGTAATACTGATTACTACTATCTTCTCGGTCGACACTGCCACTGCTCGGGTTACAATGTAACTGCTCGGGTTTCACTGTTGGTTCGGTCAACACTGTGATGAATAAGTGTTTTGGCACTAATTGACAATATGCCTTGCCATAAGGCACACATCAAATAAGTGTTGGAGAAATGGAAAATCAAAGTTTAATGGTAAATGCTACAGATGCAACAAACATGGACACAGGGCAAGAGAATGTACTGAGAAAACTAAGTTTGAAGGAAAATGTTCAATTGTAACAAACAAGGTCACAAATCCTCAGAGTGCAAAACTAAGAAATGGAACCCTGCTGAACAACTAGCTAAAGCAATTTTTTGTTGGGATTACAACACATGGAGTAGATGTTGTCACTGTGGTGAATATGGGCATATTGGTGCAAATTGTGTAAAGATGTTTTAAGGTATGTCTTAAGGGGTCCTAGGATGTACTAACGGGTCGAATGATGAATTAAGGGGTCAAAAGATGTCGTAGAATGTCTTAAGAGGCCAAAAGTTGCCTTGGGATATACTAAGGGGACATATAATGTCTTAACAGGTTCAAGGATATCCTAAGGGGTCCTAGGTTGATGCGGAGCAAGGGTAGGAATGTTCCAAAAAACCTAAACAATCACTTCAAAAGGCTTTGGGGTCATCACTCATAGGTATTCCTTCATAAACCTCTCTCATTCCTTGTAGCTATTATAATAGGTATGTTGGTCCTTAAATTTTGGAGCAAGCATGACCATCAAAATGTAAACACATAATTGGATACTTAATGAACCCTTACAAAACATACTTCAAAATGAGATAAGGTTCCTGTTATCACAAAATTTTTAACCCTTGCCTAGATGGTGGTTAGCGACCTAGGAAACCTTTTGAAACATGGAAACAATCTCTCAATGTGGGATTTCATCAATTATCTTGAATCTCCAAAGAAGGTCGACTTCCTTTACAATCTGGATGCACATAAAATATAATGAGTTTGAGGGAAAAGGGAGAAGGATATGTTGAAAGGAAAATGCCTAAAGGGAAAAGGTGATGCACCAGATTGATTGTGTTTATTCTCACTGCCTATGACTGTACATACCATCGATAATGCACCCAACTTACACAGATCTTAACTCTAATCTACCCTCCAAAGAATCGTATGCAAGTTAACACCATTAAGATGATGTATGAGAGATAGTTCTCATGATGCACCATCCATAAGCACAACAACACAACATATAAATAAGGAAAAAAGAGGAGAAACACTTAATACCAGGCAAGAAACCTGCACATGATAATCAAATGGCAAGATAAGGCAAAAAAGAGATTTCTATTAATGCATTGAAAAATAGGAAATTACAGCTGCAGAGCCTAAGCTCTGCTGCAAAGAACCAAAGAAGAACCCTTTACAAAATGTATAAACTTTGCCTTTATATATCAAACATAACTCAGAATGATCACATTTGAGTTCAAACCCCACTGAGGTTGAGTTATAGAAAGGGAACAAACCATAAGAAATTTGATCTCAGAAGCGACAGGAAAAGGCAGCCACAATGAATGCGTGCTACAAAAGAATGTTCCCACAACTAGAAACGACCCCCAACAATAACTCTATACCCCATAAGTCATCGTGTTGAGCTTTGTTGGCATGTAGAATCTGATAGAGAGTTATCTACGAGCATAAATGAGTCATGTAGTGATTTCAAAGATCAAATTTTACCCATAGAAGTAATGGCGCCATTGGAAGTGGTCGGTAGTAATAGACAAGTCAATGGAAGTAGATGAGAGCATCAATGCTCTTCTTTTATAGAAGCCTTTGTCGCTTAGAACTACTCTAAAAACACCTATGCATTTGGCACCCAAACTGATTGCCTTCCCTGTCAGCACGAGCTTCCCCAATGAACTCTGTGTCTTGTCATTATTGGATAGTCGCCCTTGATCATCAGGCCAAGTTTCCCTGAAAGCCAAACATGTCTATTGAGTGGTTCGATCTATTATAAAAGGCAACAAACATCAGCAAAACACCTGAGCAATCTCGTCAATGGCCACTGCATTCCTGGCCCTAAATAAAACATCAACGATAAGAGTTTTGTCGATGTCCCTTTGTTATGTCACCTAGGAACTCCTTTGTAGGTCATCAGCAAGGCCTACATTGATGGAATCCATCGGGGTAACACATGTCATCGAAAGGCATGATTTTGCCCCTTCCAATAGCCCAATGAAAACTCCACCGACAAGACTTACCCCCAATGAAAACTCATCGGGGTAGCATACCCCATCGAAAATCACAAAAGTGTCACCCCCAATGCCTGATGAAGATTATATTGCCAAGACTTGTACAAATGTTCCTTCACTTTGTACTAAAAACCTTATCAGCACAACCAGAGATCATCTACCCCAAAAATTGTATCCTTGCCTATTGATAAATTCCATGTCTGTAACTCCATTTAGTCTCATGCCTCTTCCATCCCACTCGACAAGAGTCTTCTTTGCTAGGTCATCCTAGGGTAGGGTTTTGGTAGCTTTAGACTTGTCCAACATAGGATACCCTGTAACACAGTGTACCATTGTCTTGGTAATATTCACTGGTTGCTCCAGCCATAGCTGCATGTCATGGACACGGATCATAATGAACCTAATCCACTTAACCTAAAAATTCTATGGCATATGCATGATATGAGTCAAACCCTTGACTTCTAGGTGTTTATGTTCTGGCTTCAGATTCCCAACATCACAGAGTTTTTCATATGTTTTATTCATTTCCAATGTACCCAGTTGTTGAATTGTGCAATGATAGAAGGCTCAGATGTCATTGATCAACAATACCCTTGGAGGAATTAGGGAATGAGCTCCCATCGGGTCTATCTCCTCTGCAATCGTTGGATTAAGCTTAAACTTAGGAGGTTCGCAGATAGTTACATTCCTCACCAACATCTCAGATCCTTTCTTAACCTTGCTACTTTATGTAGATGCCATAATGCTCAGGGGTATGATAAAACTTCACAACTTAAAACTTTCGAATACAAATTCGCTCTAAATTGCTTAACGCACCAAGTCATTCTACAAACTGAAAACTTTGTAAATAATAACACTTCCAATTCATCTTTTATAAGAGATTTTACTGTTGGGTTTTCATTAAATGCTTCGTACATGGTAGCTGGCATAGCTTAGATTGAAGCTCAGCGAAAACTAACTTCTGCATCCTCAAAATCATACAACCCGACTTAACTTGGTTAAGCCTATGTAACTCAGGTGATACTGAGATTCTGACTCGGTTGAAGCATAATGTGTCCTAGTTCATCAATATCATGATTTGGACTTGCTAGCATGTCTGGAACTGATGTAGGATGGCTTGTATGCATAGTTCCAGTGGTATCCTTGCGTATTTATTCGGAGATGGTAGATCCACCCAATTCACTTCTTTGGGTGTCGTTCGATCCTTCATTGTTTTGATCTGAACTCTCAGGAGATTTCCTTACCCACTGCTGATTCATTTGAGTTCTAATTTCTGGGACTTTTTCTTTGCCTTTCTCAAAACAGGTATCCACTTTTTATTCATTCATGCAATTCTTCTTTAGATGACCGAGTTGTTTGCATACATAACATCTCTTAGTAGGATTCCTTTTTCTAAGGTGAGTCTTTACACAATTTGCACCAATATGCCCATATTCACCATAGTGACAACGTCTACTCCATGTGTTGTAATCCCAACCAAAAATTGCTTTAGCTAGTTGTTCAACAGGGTTCCATTTCTTAGTTTCGCACTCGGAGGATTTGTGACCTTGTTTGTTACAATTGAAACATTTTCCTTCAAACTTAGTTTTCTCAGTACATTCGCTTGCCCTGTGTCCATGTTTGTTGCATCTGTAGCATTTATCACTAAACTTTAATTTTCCATTGCTCCAACACTTGTTTGTTGTGTGCCCTAACTTGCCACAATGATTACAAGTAGGTCTGCTATTCTTTTGAGTTCCTTGCTATGAGGATTCACCTTGTTCAGTATAACCTAATCCAGTTTGTCCATGATATCTGAGTTGATTTTGCTCTGTCAACTGATCCATGCTTACCTATGAATTCCTCGTACTTCAATTGGTTTGCTTTTCAGTATTGAGATAATTCTGCAGTCTTTCATTTTCTGTCCTCAAATTGATAACTTCTTGATTTGCATTGTTGAGTTTATTTATCATATCTGCTTGCTGAAGTGACAAATGATGGATTTCATTTTCTTTCTCTTCTAATCTTGTACTTAGAAATATTTAATCTTCTTGTGCCATTTCTTTGTCATTTTCTGCTTGATTCTTTTGTTCCGTGACTTCACATATTCTGACTGAATGAATTTCTTATTCTCTTTTCAACTTTCTAACTTCTTCATGTAAATCGAGATTCTTTGCAAGTAGGTCTTCAATTGTTACATCTACTTCTTCGGAACTTCTTTCTTTGCATAAGTCTTTAATTCTTTCTTCTATGTAACTTTTGTCATTCATCTGCACTACTAAATCTTTTCTACTTTTTAGGGAAAGAGAGAGTTGCTCCTTGAGTTTTCTAATCTAATGCATGGCCACTTGTAGATCTATCTTTTCATTTTCAATGGCTTTCTCCAGTCTGTATATTTCCATTGCCTCTGATCTTTGCTCAAGCTGTTAAACTTCTGTTAAGAGAACCTTTTAGCTCTGATACCAATTGTTGGAAATATGTTGAGGCTAGGTGACTGAGGGAGGTGGGGGTGAATCAGGAACCAATAAAACTTAATCCTTTATTATCTTATATGATCTAATTGTATGCATGAAATGAAAATCAATAAAACATCCACAACACTTGACACAATATTTGATTACCCAGAAACCTTCCAAATAGAAAGTAAAACTGGGTTGGGGATGGTACCCACAAGATTTATTACTGCAATATAAATTTAGCTTGTTAAAGCTTACAATTGACCACTTCTGATGGCCTACCCTGTTAGGAGAAATAAGGACTGTTAGGTCCACCTTGTGAAAGGATTTAATAACATACAATTAAGTAATGCAACTCTGTTAGGAGATTTATGAAGGACTATTAAGTCCACCTTGTTAGAGGATTTTGTTGATGCACCTGTTAGGATGAACCAGTAGATGATCTTCAATGCAACTTTGATTTGTTGAATAAGATCCAATGATATTAAAACTAATCACCTAAATGTGATAGACAAGTCTCTGTTGTTCCTTATACTTTTGTAGCCTCTTAAACAATCTGCTACTTCGTATTCACATATACACTTCTTCACATATTTTTCACACACATTTGGATAAACAAAATACTTTATATTTATACCTTATCCAAATCAAATACTTTTGTAAGTCGGCTTTCATATGATAAATTAATATAAAATAATATAAGCTAAGTCGGCCCAAAACTGTTACTCGGGTCCAGTGATCCACTCGGGCAATATACTGGCACTCGGGCATTAGGCTGTCACTCGGGCAGCATACTAAACTCTAGCACTCGGGCTGCACTGTGTACTTGGGTCAGATTGACCACTCGGGTAATACTGATTACCACTGTCTTCTTGGTCGACACTGCCATTTCTCGGGTTACAATGTAATTACTCAGGTTGCACTGCTAGCTCGGTCAACACTGTGATGACTAAGTGTTTTGGCACTGATTGACAATATGTCTTGCCATAAAGCACATAGCAAACAAGTGTTGGAGCAATGGAAAATCAAAGTTTAATGGTAAATGCTACAAATGCAACAAACATGGACACAGGGAAAGAAAATGTACTGAGAAAACTAAGTTTGAAGGAAAATGTTTCAATTGTAACAAACAAGGTCACAAATCCTCGGAGTGCAGAACTAAGAAATGGAACCCTGCTAAACAACTAGCTAAAGAAATTTTTGGTCGGGATTACAACACAGGGAGTAGATGTTGTCACTGTGGTGAATATGAGCATATTGGCGCAAATTGTGTAAAGATGTTTTAAGGTATGTCTTAAGGGGTCCTAGGATGTACTAACGGGTCGTATGATGAATTAAGTGGTCAAAAGATGTCGTAGAATGTCTTAAGAGGTCAAAAGTTGTCTTGGGATATACTAAGGGGACATATGATGTCTTAACATGTTCAAGGATATCCTAAGGGGTCCTAGGTTGATGCAGAGCAGGGGTAGGAATGTTCCAAAAAACCCAAACAATCACTTCAAAAGAGTTTGGGGTCATCACTCATAGGTATTCCTTCATAAACCTCTCTCATTCCTTGTAGCCCTCATAATAGGTATGTTGGTCCTTAACTTTTGGAGCAAGCATTACCATCAAAATGTAAACACATAATTGGACACTTAATGAATCCTTACAAAACATACTTCAAAGTGAGACAAGGTTCCTATTATCACAAAATTTTGCACCCTTGCCTAGATGGTGTTTAGCGACCTAGGAAACCTTGTGAAAAAATCTCTCAGTGTGGGACGTCATCAATTATCTTGAATCTCCAAAGGTCGGCTTCCTTTACAATCTGGATGCACATAAAATCTAATGAGTTTGAGGGAAAAGGGAGAAGGATATGTTGAAAGGAAAATTTCTAAAGGGAAAAGGTGATGCACCAGATTGATTGTGTTTATTCTCACTGCCTATGACTGTACATACCATCAATAATGCACTTGACTTACATAGATCTTAACTCTAATCTACCCTCCAAAGAGAAGAAAGAATGCTATACACTTCTCCACACTTCTTGCAGCGAAACCCAAAACATCACTAAATTTAAACTTAAATCACAATTACTCAAATTCAACACCAAAATGATGAAATCAAAACCTATAATCTTGATTTGTGAGGGTATACTTACATGAAAATTTGAGTTCTATAATATTCACCAAACAACCCCCAAAAGTCTATTGTGCTCTCCTCTCTCCATAGGGTAACTTGATCTGAAATTATTGAAATCAAACAAGGCCTAGAAAAGGCTAAGAGGTGCCCATTCCCCCTTCTAATGCATATATGGAATTCTTCTCTTAGTTTTTGAGAACCCTAAAATATCAAAAATGAGAATCGGTGAAGCTAAGAGGAAGAAGCAGGGCTATCTCTGGTACCGACTCGGTACCAATTGTTTTTTGAAAGCTCTAACATTTTAAATCAAACAAGGCCTAGAAAAGGCTAAGAGGTGCCCATTCCCCCTTCTAATGCATATATGGAATTCTTCTCTTAGTTTTTGAGAACCCTAAAATATCAAAAATGAGAACCGGTGAAGCTAAGAGGAAGAAGCAGGGCTATCTCTGGTACCGACTCGGTACCAATTGTTTTTTGAAAGCTCTAACATTTTCCTCCCGTATTCGGATACTCAATTGATCTGCCTAACCTGATTAATGTACCTCCCTCACCTCTTCTTTGGTGACTAACACTGCTCTGGTGCGTAATTCATAATTAATAGAATCTAACTTTTTTTTAAGTTATGCCCATGCTCGTTGGAATTACAATGACCACGGGCATTGACTCTTATGTCATCTTAATTCCAACTAACACGGGCATGTATTGAAAAAAAATTTCCTTCCATAATCTTACCAAGAAAACAAATATAATGCCCCATCAAATTTCCGTCAAAAATTGGGGAGAAATGTATTAGTGTATAAACAATCTACCTCTCCTCATCTTGGTAATTAATCGACGAGGAAAGTATTCATGATAGCAAGCATGCATCACTACAAGTAAGCATAAGAAGACCTCAGGAGAAAGATCAAGATCTCCATCACTTCAAGCATCCAAGGCATTTCCAAGTCACCTTATCCATGAAAGAAAGCTTCTCTCCCATTGAAGGCCACGTAGAGAAGACTTCCATAAAGGAAGAATATCATAGTGATGAACTACAACTGATTGTATGTTTTAAGTCATTTGTTGATATTCAATCGAGTCGTAGATGTGATGATAAACATTATCAGTTAATGTATTGTCATTGATGTCAACTTATTTGAGTATTATTATGGTGGAAAACATTTGTTATGTATTCAAGATGTGAAATAAACAAAGTTTATGTGGTCACAAAATGATGAGTTTTGTATACACCGAGAGACAGTGAACATCAAGTAAAACATGGTGTATATCAAGCACAGTGATTCGTTTGTATGTTTTAAGTCATTCGTTGATATTCAATCGAGTTGTAGATGTGATGATAAACATTATCAGTTAATGTATTGTCATTGATGTCAACTTATTTGAGTATTATTATGGTGGAAAACATTTGTTATGTATTGAAGATGTGAAATAAACAAAGTTTATGTGGTCACAAAATGATGAGTTTTGTATACACCGAGAGACAATGAACATCAAGTAAAACATGGTGTATATCGAGCACAGTGATAACCGAGCTAGGGATCGCCGACACAACAAGGTATTGACCGAGCATTTAATTCAAACTGAGGCCAAATAGAATGTTGAGCTGGCAATTGATGATTTCGAGGTAAAAGATAAAGTCTGTTATTTTGATCAAACAGTTATGAAAATTCAATGAAGATTGGATGACAAAGATTGAAACGTGTTTTTAACACAACTGTCAAGGAAGGATCAAGCGGTAAAATTAATGATGGAGATTAAGCGACAAAATATGAAGGATGAAAATTAAATGAGCTATGGTGTCTATATAAGAGACAAGAGATTCATTTTGAATCATGTACACAACTGAAGAACACATGCAAAGTTTACGCATGACTGAACAAACTAGTTAAAGATAGAACCAAGCATTTTTTTGCAAACATCATCGAGCAAACAGAGGAAAGTGCATTACCAAGCAGAACAAAGTATGGTGAATCAGATGAACTGAAGTGAACAAATTGATCATAGGTATTATGTACTTAGCATAGATCTGAAAATCTACAAAATAGAGTTGTATTTGAATCAGATCACTATTGTATTTATTTGACCATTGCTACAGATAAATCTCTTAACCGAATAGGACAGTGAAAGTCTTTATTATAACTTTCAAATGAATGTTAAGTGTTTTCTTGTTGACCCCATAGTGAATTCATGTTCAAGAGAGATCTGCTAGTTTTAAATCATCTAACTAGGTCACATTTAACAGTGTGCATTGTAACCTTTAACAGGGCTGGCTCTTCACCGAGCTCACTTAAGAAGAGTGAAAATCTGTGTCAATGTGCATGAATGTTGTGGATTGTTATTTTACTTTACACTTTATTTTATTAACCTAGATCGATAATCTCAGTATTAATTTATTGACATTCAGTAAACACTATTGACTAAAGTTTGAGATACATAATACATTTTTACCGAGTTGAATTATATATTTGAGTTTGTCTTGATATACATTTGGAGGAATTTGGGACTGTAAGATAATTGTGAGGAAACTAATTCTAACTAATTCACCCCCCCCCCCTCTCAGTTATTCTAACACATAGCATAATTCTCCATCCACAAGCATCCAAGCATTCAAGTCTTCGAGTCTTCAAGTCATTCTTCTTTCTTTATCAAGCACTGTGACCAACTACAACATTCATTTTTCATGGCATGTATTTCAGGATTTCCTTTTAGGTTTTTGTGTGGAGTCAAATTATTGCATCACTTGTGATCACATTCAAAGAAGCACCACACAAGACAAGGTGTAAGATACTTTATGTTGCAGATCTAGCTTCTAATTTACATTAACACACTTTCCTTTCAATGATATTTCATTTCAATTTCAAGGTTGATTCCTCAAATGGGGTTTTAATGGAGCAAACCCATCTCTACACAATAATTTTCCCCTTTTTTGTGTGTAAGAATAGGTGGCGCTAATTATATGACTAGATCCATAAACTACTCTAAAAACACCTATGAATTTGGCACCCAAACTGATTGCCTTCCCTGTCAGCACAAGCTTCCCCAATGAACTCTATGTCTTGGCATTATTTAATAGTCACCCTTGATCCTCGGACCAAGTTTCCTTGAAAGCCAAACATGTCTATTGAGCGGGTCGATCTATTGTAAAAGGCAAACAAACATCGGCGAAGCACCTGAGCAATCTCGTCGATGGCCATTGCATTCCTGGCCCTCAAGAAAACATCAACGACAAGAGTTTTGTCGATGTCCCTTTGTTATGTCACCTAGGAAATCCTTTGTAGGTCATCAACAAGGCCTACCTTGATGGAATCCATCGGGGTAACACATGTCATCGAAAGGCAGGATTTTGCCCCTTCCAATAGCCCAATGAAAACTCCACCGACAAGACTTACCCCCAATGAAAACTCATCGGGGTAGCATACCCCATCGAAAGTCATAAAAGTGTCACCCCCAATGCCTAATGAAGCTTCTATTGCCAAGATTTCTACAAATGTTCATTCACTTTATACTGAAAACCTTATCAGCACAACCAGAGACCATCTACCCCAAAAATTGTATCCTTGCCTATTGATCAATCTGTTGGGATTTTGGGAAATAATGAACCTACCATGTTGAAATCCAGCTCATGGATATGTTGAAGTGCGGCAAGACCATATCAGTGGAACATGAGAGATGTTATATTGATATGCCCGATTTGAAGCATTCTAATTGATTGGCTAAAAGGACCTGCACTATATGAGCTCCTATGATAAGATCAATCTAGAGGATTAATGGTGGGCTAAAAAGGTCAACATTTTTGGCAACTTCAGGGGAACATTTCATAATCCTTGTTTTGTTAATAATAGTGCTTTCCCATGAAAGATAGTCATGTGTTGTACACACATAAATGTGGGCCAAAAGCTCCCGACTCTTCCCACACGCAAATCAAGACACAAACATTGTCATTGAATCGTACCATTGCACATTGAAGATTGTTACCTTTGCGACCGTAAACAAAATGTACACGTTGGATAGATCATCTATACTTCGCCCTCATGTACATGATGGAACCATTCTATAGGAAAAAGGAGAAGTTATAGGAGGATGGTTTCATCACGAACTACAAGCTGCAAAGTTTGCACAAAAGTATAGAGAAGGCAAAGGCAATTCCTGATGATGATTGCTTTCCCGATGAAACTAGACCAGGATGCTACATCATGAAAATCTAGACATCATGCATTTTTTATGTGGTCAGACCCTGCGGTGATCACCTATATGTGTGTGATTGTCCTTGCGCCCTGCAGGGAAACACATGCAAGAATGCATTGAAGGTTTCAACCATGATTGTTGTCTTCTCTGATGCTGCGAAAGGCATTAGTGGTAAGTCAACATTTTTTGGTCATTTACTCTTTCTTTGAATGATGTACTTGCACTATGGATTTGTGCACTAATCGAATGCCTCTAACATAAATTTTGGAATGCAGGCAAATTTTGCATGCAGAATGATTCAATCACATTAGAGACAAATAGTTCTCCACCACATATGGGTGTTGAGAACACACGCCACAGTGCACGCACTTTAGACTACCCTAAAATGGTAGTTGATGTTCAATTGCATCTTCAGACAATGGCTTAGTGGAATGAATCATTCGAGTTGTTGAAGTTTGTGATGAAAACAATGCGACAAACACACAAACAAGCGAAAGCATTCTCAGAATGCATCAACCATTTCCTGATTAATCTTGATGAGTCTGGTGTTGTGCCATTCACCCTAACTCCCAACACAGATCCATTTGCAACAAGCACAGTCCGGATGCATCCATGGTTTAGTGCTAGTAGGGTTCCCATCCCTCGGAGGTGACAACGCATGTGTGGTTCTAACCATGAGCAATTGATTGAAGTTTACCCTTCATAGTCATTCGTGTTTCCCACCAATGGCTGCAAGAGGGGGAGGTCTAAGAAGGACGCCTTACATTTTACATAACACAATAGGCACGCTGCCTCTACTCCACCAACTGTTGGTGAGCACTTAATTTCCAAAAAAAAAATATTCCTTCTGAATGGTTCACAACATTGGATCTTTTTATTTTATTTTTCCCTTTTATTGACTAAACTTAATCAAAAACTATTGTTTATGAGTTGCAACCACTACCAGCATCTACCTCGAGAAATCGTCGACAAAGATTGTCTTATGGCGGTGTCACTAGTGGAGAAGTTGCCCATGGTGGTGCCAATTAGTCAGCATGCAGAAGATCGTGTTCACTTTTTTTTTGCTGTGCACCCATGAATTTTGGTTTTTTGAAGTTTACTATTGTCGAGTGCACATTGTCCACTATATAGAGTATTTCACAGTGTTTCTTCTGATAATTAGTTTGGATATATGTATTCATTTTGTGTTGTTGAACAATTACATATGACATGGAAGTTGTAGCACACTATATTACGTCTTCATATGCTCTGGGTAGTTAATGAACACTTCATCTTTTTGTACACAATTTTGCGAACGACATAATTTTGTGAAGGTTTTTAATCGTTATTAGTCCATGTGAGACACATGCCCCACTAGAAACAACAACAAAGAAAATCATTATTTTCATAAGTTTCTAGCTTTCACAACCTTAATATAATGACCTTTTTAATGATACATTTTTTATATATCTATCTAAAATTAATGTGTTTTTGTAATATACTTGTTATATTTTAGCAAGTCCACAAACTCTATGATTCTGCTACTTTGTGATTGGATTGGTAGATATGAACATGTTCACAACAACATGATGTAGGAGGTATTGTCTTCTATAGAACATACCTTTCTGCCTCTTTATAAATATATTTATGTTTCAATTGATCATTTGAATTATTATT
Source organism: Thuja plicata (assembly GCA_018584345.1). Lineage (NCBI taxonomy): Eukaryota > Viridiplantae > Streptophyta > Pinopsida > Cupressales > Cupressaceae > Thuja > Thuja plicata. The sequence goes on along the minus strand of MU225402.1, from coordinate 200,147 downwards.
TTTTTCTATGCTCGTCCTTTAATTTCACTAGCTGTTGTATTCACTATATATGCAGGGTTCTGGAGTGCCATGTTGCTAACTTTCCTAAAGTCGCTAGAATCATAGAACTCCCAGACCATGTGCGGGAGATTATTGTAGAGGGATATGCTGACGTTGATTCTGTGTGGAGGGGGTTCGAGATACACATTCGCAGAGATGGTATTGACAACCATGACTTGATCATTTCAATAAATACAAGGCAGTTTCATATTGCATATTTGGTTGACATAAAGGATATGCAGGCGAGGGAAAGGATAATTTGAAATGCCATAATGTATTTTCATGTACGTCTCTCAAGGCTAGTTTTTTCATGCTCCATGATAGAGACCGAGAGCAGGTGACATGCTCAGGACCTGGTACCCATCGACTTCGTGCCTGATGTATGCGGTCATTTTCCACTCAATCTCACTGTGTTGGACTATACAAAAGGATTCAGGACATGGCACAGTCGCAGTCCGTGATTGAGACTTATTAGGATCATGTTGTGATGGCCATGCCTAGACAGATGCTCATATATGTCATTTTGTATTTAGTGTATTAACATGTTTTGCAACCATGTCATTGTACGATTGTACTTGTTTGGTCAACTATGTTTAATGTGAAGTATGGTTTGAAATAAATTCTTTGTATTTCATATGTATATGCAATGGCCACCCCTTCAAACATCCTTATTATCAAACTTTCATTGCATTCTGTAGTACAAAGATTTTATAATTTTTTTTAAAAAGCCACAATATACTTTTTTTTAAAGTAAATTATGTATTCGTCTTGTGGACATACTTTTGGGGCGTGGCTATTGTCCATAAACAAGGTACATTTGAAAATGTTGAAAGCACAATCGATTTTCACGAACATGACTATATTCCATATTCATGATCTGCATACTCTTTATTTTAAACCCACAAATAAATCTGCCAAAAAAATAGTGTTTTGGGCATTTGTGGAATTTTCTATTTGTTTTTTCTAAGTTTTTATTGCATTTTTATATGGAGCTCAGCCAATGCCATACTTAGGTTTCAGTTGTGTGTGGATGAATGATTGCATACCCTACAATTGCTCCCCCATTCTCTTAGCACTTTCTATTGGTGTTGGTGCAAATAAAATTATTTTGTACTCACACTTGAATATGTAATGTGTTGTATAACGTACATTTCAAAATGCAAAAAAACATAATGGATTTTCACGAAGATTTCAGCATATCATATTCATGAATTACATCCTCTGTATTATAAATCCACAAAAGAGTCTGCAAAAAAATAGTATGTTTTTGACATTTGTAGATTTTTCTGATTATTTTATCTTTGTCTTTTAGTGCATTTTTATATGGAGCTTAGGAAGTGCCATATTTTTTTCCAGTCGTCTACGGATGAATGATTGTGTACCTTGCAACCACTCCCTCATTCTCCCAGCACTTCTTGTTGATGTTGGTGTAAATGGACAATATTTTGTAGTTGCACTTGAATATGTTAGATATTATATGAGGTTCATATACTTACTTTTCAAGGTATCAGTTCTAATCATTGAAATTAGTTGTTTCAACTCTTGTGCTCAAATAAAATTGAGTGTTACAACAAACCGAGAAAGAGCTAGCATGATTATTTATGTTGATAGCAATGATGCCCATAGAAAGGACAATATGAGGAGGTGTATTTTTAGATGTAAAGATATCCTAAAACACACACACAACTCTCCTGTACTTGATGAAGCAACTTTATACAAAAAATTAGGCTTACAAAACAAAACAAACAAAGAAGCAACGTTGAGCTCGCATGCTTAAGTGTTGCACTCGTTTTGAAAAAAAAGTGAATTTAAGAAATATCTTATTTTATATTTTTTGGAAATAAAAGTTGAACAGACGGTTTTCAAAATTCTCAATGTTGTATTTCTTTTCTTTTTAACCAACAAATTTGCTTTGCACATATTAGGGTCCTTGCATAGGCTCATAAACACGAACAAAATCTAAAGCAATCAAAAGATAATACATGATTTTAATTTTTTTTTTATAAGAGGCCAGAGCTAGTAATTTTATAAATTCAGAAGTACAAACTCCATTCACTGAGGGCACTGGTAGGAAAGAACGGAGTTAAGAAAACCTGCAGTCTAGCCCGAGACAAGTGCAGTCCATATTATTCCAAACATTTTCCAAAATTATACATGCGGAACACTTAGGTAGAGAACCTTCAGGTTCCTTGGCACAAATTCAGAACTAAATGATATACTTTACAAATACATATCATGTCCTCTTCATATGCAGGATAGGTATGTTCTATCATTACACTATGGCATATAACAATTCTGACCTGACATCCTGGGTTTTGTAGCTTATTACATTACAAACTTTCTAAATCAGATTACATACAACTACCATTTCCATATCAGAAGTCTCGAGTATGTGCTCCTTGTCCTCCGCTACCTTATCCTAAAAATACATGTATTTAAACATGCATCTTCCATCCATGCTACACATTAGTATTTACCAAAAAATTACCTTCCACGTAAATCCTTCCTAGATACAAACTAAATTCAACATTTAATAATATAGTTATCCATGACTTTGAATAAACAGAGCAAAAGCATAGAAAAATCTGGACACATTAGTAAGTGTGAGGGGTAAGTTCTACGTGTTTCTAAATATGTATTTGGTTGAATATATATATATATATTCAGAAATGCAATTATTCATCACATAACTTACACCTCAAACTTATTGTCCTTCTGTCCATAAATAAATTGATAAAATGTATCCTAAAAAACCATAGAGTTTCTTCTAGTACACATCTAATGTCCATATAAAGAGTCATAGGCTTGCTCACAAAACTTTCTTCTAGAAAAACTACATAAAGCGATCAGATATGTTTGTTAGCATAACTGATACAGTGATGCTAAGTATTGCATTGATGAAGTTTGGTACAGATTTGATGACAAGTGAATCAATTATTAGGTTGTCATTGAAGTCAACTGATTGACTAGGTGTTTTCAATATGTTACCATATATTGTGTAAGTGAATTATGATTTTCAGTATGTTTCTGAAGTTTCTATTCTAATAGAACAATATGTTGTGTTGTGATGTTAACTTTGTAATTGTGAATTTTGATATGAAGGATTGACTTGGTTATGTTTGAATGAAACCAAACTGGGTAACTGCTAAAACAGTCAGTGAGAGACAACAAGTGATCTAAATGTTATCTCAAATCGGTAAACTATTTGATGGAGTGGTCATAGGATATGATTTAGAAAAATGACCAGATACTATGTTTACAATCGCGACTCATATTGTCAACAGGTAAAACTAGTTTATTGGACTGGAAGCGGTGTTAACATGATGAATAGGTAAACAAGACAAATGTCTTTAACAGGTAATGAAGATTTGTGAATCGGTGAAGAAAATTGAAGTGGAAATATGACTGGTGATGTTTTTCATGAAGTAATAAGGGAGTTATGTGATTTGTGGAACATACTTGACATCACATTACCTGAGGTATGCGATTGAGGTGGATTCTTCAAGAAGTTTCTTTTGGTCAAATGAGTTTTTGAAGATGCTTCAATTTCCAAGGTGAAATCCATATGTAAGCTGACGCGGTCAGAGAAAAATGGTTTATGAGTTTTTAGATACATTGTATCTTACCTAACATAATCTGGATACTTCATATCTTAGATCTAGGGTTTATTTTAAGTTGGTGGAAGTAAATCTATATATTGGAAAGTTGAAGAAGTTATTTTACGATTGTGAATTGCAGAAGGATGCAGTGTCAAAGCAAGTGAAGGAATGGAGTGTGATCAAGCCAAGGAAGAGTATAGTGTGTGAAGAAGGATTTCAGAGCTTAATTGGATATTATCATGCAAAGGTAGTGTAATTTCATAGATCACTTTATCTGTTTCTTCCTAACAATTGTAACAGTGAAATCCCTTAACAGGGTGGATCCTAACAAATCCTTGTTGTAAATCCTCTAACAAGGTGGCATTCGAATTGAATGTTCTAAAGTCCTTTAACAAGGTTTCTCCTAATGGCTCAAAGATCCTAATAGATCTAAAGGAAAATCCCTTAACAAAGTGGCACCTAACAGTTCTTTTGTAACCTTTAACAGGATAAGCTCCTAACAGGGCATATTCCATAATAGTACAAATTTAGTGGGTACTAACTCCCACCGTGGTTTTTCCCATTTGGGTTTCCATGAGAAAATATCGTGTTTACATTGTGTGATTGATTACTTGTGGATGCATGCAATGCAATTTTTATTTATACTAGTTGTTGTTGAATGTTTTGGTGCATAAAGTGTAAAGAGATTGAAATCAATGAATTTGTTGATTATGGATTCACCCCTCCCCTCTCAGTAATTAGACTTATATTAACAATTGGTATCAGAGCTAGTTCCCTATCTCAGAAATCTTAACAACTTGAGGGAAAATATCTAAATATGTTTAGGAAGGAAGCACCTGAGTTCACTAAGGACAATTTCTCTACATGGGTAAGCAGGATGAAGTTGCATGTGTCAGGAATTGGAGATCAAGCATTGGATCATCTCACAACTATGTATGTTCAACCTACTGGCACCCTAACTGCTGAACAGTTTATGGCGGTGATGTTCATGTTCACAATGTAAAGGTGGACAGTCTCAGAGGAAAGTATGATGAAATGAGAGTGCATGAAGGTGAAAACATTGCTCAATAAAGCTATAGGACAAAGGAGGTTTTTTCTGCTATCAAAGGACTTAGTGGTCAACTTGAAGAAGATGAAGTGGTAAGTAAAATCTTGAGAACCCTACTACCACAGTATGCTACTAGAGTCTCTATTATACAAGAGTTGAGATCTATTAATCCTACAAATGTGACTCTCGATTCCTCGGTTGGAAAGCTTACTGCTTTTGGGTTAAGTAACTTTGATAACAGTATGCCTAAGATACAATCAGCATTCAAAGCTTCCCTAACCATTGGTTCATCAAAGAAAGGAAAGGGTGAACCCACAATAGTTAGTTACACTTTTTTGCCTGAATGTTCACTGAAGTCTACATTTTGAAAAAACCTTTCAGATTTGGATACATATTTTTATTAAACCGTTTGAAATCAGAAGATGAAGTAAATTAGAGTCTTTTAGGATTTTCTGTCTAGATTCTAAATATTTTTTCTTCTTTTTTTTTTGAATTGATTTGAATGGGTTTTATTTTCTCCCATGAAAACTGCTATGTTATTGAAAACATCATTTTCAAAGAGTTACATTGACTTCATAGAGCATAACTTTTTTTCTAAAATAGATATCAATGTGCTTCTTTGAAATTTAGTTTTGTAACATCCATATGAAGGGCATGCAATTGGTTTGATGAAATTATCATGATCATTGCATATTTATGAACGTTTGAAGTTGAGTAAACCGTAATTTTGACATACCTTGGCTACTGATGATATTAATTTGTCATTAGTATACAAAAATTACTTTCGGTATGCATACACCGAAAGACAAGACTGAGAAAACCAAAGATCAGATACTAGAGATCACTAAAGATGACTAAGTGCAAAGAAGACCGACGACACAACTCAGTGTGTAAACTGAAAATACAAAGACAAAAAGATAAAGAGGAACCTGACAGAGGAACTCGATATACAAGATACAATGCAGACCAACGAAATAGTTTAGAGAGCAACCGACAGACAACACCGAAGGACAGTCAAGCATGACCGAAAGACATAACCAAAAGTCAGTTGCAGCCTGCAAAAAGTGGATCTGAATTCCACGTCAGATAAAGCAAGTGTATTCTATTTATAGGATATTTATTTGTTTTAAATCCATTTCTTTAGGGACAAGATACATGAACGTAAGTGCTTTAATCAGTCTAACAGATTTAAAACACGTAGACTAGGAGATCTAGGTACAAGTTGTAAACCTGATCTTAGAGTTAACATTGTTTTTATCAAAACTTGATGAAGTCAATCCATCTATAAATAGATGATGCAATCATTCATTATTATGGATGAATAGATGATGTGAAGAGAGAGGAGAACATGAATGAATCAGACGAGCACATCTATGGATCAGATTGAGAGTTTCAAGAACAGGGACAACAAAAGGTGAATATGGTTAGCAAGAACCAAGAAGAGAGCATACCGATAATCAGAGGTATTCATCAATCACAATTAGGTGATAATATTTTTATGTAAACTAAATTGGATCTGTATCAGCAATAGGAGATTGCATTTGCCAAGTCAATTTGTAATTTTCTATCATTCTAACAAGTGGAGCAAAGTGTAAAAATCCTTTCAAGGAAGCTGGATTTAACAGTCCAACAACAAATCTCTTAACCGAATGCACACTCAATAGTGTTGCTAAAGCTCTTAACAGAGTAGACTTTAACAAGTCTCCACCGATACTCCTAACAGGGTAGACCATCAGAAGTGATCAAATTGTAAGCCTTAACCGACCCCTTCCAATCTACAGATAGTGAAAATTTTGTGGGTGCCTTCCCCACTACAGTTTTTACTTCCTCACAAGAGTTTTCTACGATATCATATCTTGTGTTATGTGTAAAATTACTTTCATGAATGTTTCTATGAATGTTCACATGTATGTTATTGTTATGATTTGATATAACTCACATCAAGATAGTTTAAATCAGATTGAATGGATGTACAATTGATTGCAAAGGTTAAATGATAAAAGGGATACAAAAGTTTTAGAGGTACTAATTCACCCCTCCCCTCTCAGTACATACTTCCCATTAATCCCAACAATTGGTATCAGAGCTAAGTCTCTTCTTGGAAAGCTTAAAGAATTAAGAGAAAACATCATACAATGGAGAAGTACAAACTTGATAAAAATATTGAGAATAAAAAGCTTGAAATTCAGATGTTCTTTGAACAATATAAAGAAGCTAGAATCAACATGAGACAGTTGCTGGATGAAAGAAAGAATATGGCATCTCGCTGTAATAAGACAGATTATCATGAGGAAGAGATACCAGATTTCTTTGAGTCTTCAAGATCAACTACAAGCAAAGCATCAGATACATCAGAAGAAAGCATCACAAGCCTAACTAAAATCAATCTACATCTGGCAGGACAAGTTAAATCTCTGCAAATCAGTCAAGAGACACAGATGGTAATGATGATTGATGTCATGAACAATGCTAGACAAACTTAAAAAGAAAGAACACTAGCTATTGATGATAGAATAAAGATCACTGAAAAGCTACAACAAAAAGAGTCCAAAATACAAAGACTTACAAAGCATCACCATGAGATTACAAATAGATTATTCTTATGAGTCAAGAAGCAAACAGAGTAAATGTTGAACTCATTAAAAGAATAGAAGCTATCGGTGAACTGAGGGATGAGAATGAAAAGTTAAAGCATGAAATAAGAATTTAGCAACAACATAATGAGATTATCAAGAAAGCTGATGAAAGCAATAAAAAAATGGATGATTTTCTTGAAGGACAACGAAGAGTCAACAACAACAACGGTCTAGGCTCTACCAAAAATGGAGAATCATCAAATCAATCTAATCCAAAGAATGTCTACAAAAATCCAAGACCAAGAAAGATTACATGCAACCACTGTGGAAAGCAAGGCCATACATCAAATGTATGCAGAGGCAAAATGAAAGGTATTATACTTATCCCTGTAAAAGACTCCTAACAGGGTCAGACCCTTAACCAGGTCACTATACTTATTGCATTGTAAAGAACAACTCCTAACATGGTTGCAAGATCTTCTAACAAGGATTATTATAAACAAGTATAGTTCATTGTGGGTGTTAATTCCCACCAGGGTTTTTACCATTTGGTTTCCCCATAACCAAATTATGGTGTTGTCTATTGTGTTATCTGAATGTGCATTTACTTTATT
>MU225402.1:166675-188086 GCA_018584345.1 Thuja plicata | reverse complement strand
TAAACCAAAATATAGAAAGGAATGCTATCATGCTGAAGAAGGTGTAACTAATGAAGATTCAGGAGAAGATGAAATTGGATTCGTTGCCCTTAAAGACATGGAAAAATTGCTTGAGGAAATGGACATTGAAGATGAAAAGGAAGCACAGGAGTTAGCCCTAATTTCCAAAGTAGGCATTAGAACTGATTGGATCATTGACAGCGGATGCTCTCATCACATGACAGGTGATAAAGACAGATTTATTCATCTAGACAAGTACAAAGGTGGTATGGTTAGATTTGGAGATAACACTCCCAAACCCATCATAGGTAGAGGATCTATCACCCTGGATGGAAAGAATAAGACAGATGATGTTTTGTATGTTGATGGATTACATCACAATTTACTAAGTGTTGGACAGTTACTTGGCAAAGGTTATCGTTTGGAATTCAAAGACAACAAATGCATTATTAGAAACAAAGAAGGAGACATGATTGCATCAGGCTCAAAGACAAAAGGTAATGTTTTTCAGCTCAATTCAGATGTAAGTTATTTTGTTGCAAAAGTGGATGACAATTGGTTATGGCACAAGAGACTATGTCATATCAATTTTGACAACATAGTAAAGATAAGCAATGTCAAGGCAGTTAGAGACCTTCCAAGTATTGCAAAAACAGTTGACACAATGTGCAGGGAATGTGTTATGGGAAAGCATGTAAGGAGCTCTTTCAGAAGCAAGCAGAACTCAGCTGAGAACAAGTTAGACCTAGTGCATACAGATTTATGCGGTCCTACTCAAACTAGATCATACTATGGAGAAAGGTATTTCATTTTGTTTGTTGGTGATTTTTCAAGGATGATGTGGGTTGTGTTCTTAAAGGAGAAGTCTTAAGCCTTTGAGAAGTTCAAAATATTCAAAGCTAAGGTTGAGAATGAATCTGGGATAAAACTAAAGTGTCTAAGATCAGATAGAGAAGGAGAATTCACCTCTGACCAGTTTTATGACTACTGTGAAGAACATGGAATCAAAAGATAGTTGAGTGCACCCAGAACCCCTTAGCAGAATGGGATTGTAGAAAGAAGGAACAAGATCATACTTGATACAGCGCGCACTATGATGATTGAAGGAAAAGTTGCGCACACCTATTGGAGAGATGCAGTCAATACATCAGTTTATACTATCAACAGAACACAACTAAGACCAGGCGCAGATAAGACACCTTATGAACTTTGGTTTGGTAATGTACTTGCAATAAAATACTTCAGAATATTTGGCAGCAAGTGCTACATCAAGAGAGATGATGGTGTTGGTAAGTTTGATGCTAGAAGCGAGGAAATTATTTTCCTTGGTTATTCTACTAAAAGAAAAGCATACAAATGTTTCAATTTAAGATTAAAGAAGATAATTGAAAGTACTCATGTAAAGATTGATGAGAAGTTCATGGTTCAAGAAAGGTACTATGAATATGCACCTATGATTGAGGATGAACCCAGGCCTAACAGTAAAGACATTGTTATTGAAGAAATGTTCGATTGCATTAATGTTTCATGTAATGAACCTGAATCAAGCAAAGAAATATCACAGATTACAGATGAGGATGTCACACCAAAAGTTTCAAAATTCACATCTAGGTATCATTCAAAAGATGATATCATTGGAGATCAGAGCAACAGTGTTTTGACTAGATCTAAAGCAAAAATCTTAACAGTGGATGAAGAGGTATGTTTACTTTCACAGATTGAACCTTTAAATGTTGAAGATGCTTGCAAGGACTCTGATTGGTAGAAAGCAATGGAAGAAGAATTAGATCAAATAATAAAAATGACACATGGGAATTGGTTCCTAGACCTAGTGACAAAAATGTGATTGGAACAAAGTGGGTATTCAGGAACAAAATGAATGAAGATGGTACAGTGGTCAGAAACAAAGCAAGACTAGTGTGTAAAGGATATGCGCAGAGGGAAGGGATAGATTACACTGACACATTTTCCCCTATGAGAAAACTAGAAGCCATTAAGTTATTCTTGGCCTATGCAACATTCAAAGACTTCAAAGTATATCAAATGGATGTCAAATTAGCCTTTCTGAATGGTGACTTGAAGGAAGAAGTCTACATAGAATAGCCTGAAGGATTTAATCTATCAGATAAACCAGACATGGTATGCAGAATGAAGAAATCACTCTATGGACTCAAACATGCCCCAAGAGTTTGGTATGAGAGACTAGATGGTTATCTTACCAAGATTGGATTTAAGAAAGGTCTAGTAGACTATAACCTATTCATAAGAGAAACACCTGATGGATTACTACTTGTTTCCATATTTGTTGATGACATTATCTTTGGAGGTAATGACAAGATTAGTGCAGAATTTGCAAAAGAAATGTAGAATGAATTTGAAATGACCATGATTGGTCCTATAAAATATTTTTTGGGATTAAATGTAAAGTAGACAGATAAAGGAATATTTATAAATCATTCCAAATACGTGAAGGAAATATTGAAGACCTTCAAGATGGAAGACTGTAAGGCAGTATGCACTCTTTGATAACAGGAAGCAAGCTTTCTAAAGAAGATGATTCCGCAGCAGTTGACAAGACATTGTATAAATCTATGATTGGAAAACTTATATATCTTACTCAATCTAGACCAGACATATTTAATGCAGTTAGCATTGTTGGTAGATTTGCAGCTGAAGCAAAATAGAATCACCTAATGGCAATAAAGAGAATATTCAGATATCTAAAGGGAACTATAGACTATGGTTTATGGTATCCTAAATCAGAGAATGTATAACTTCATGTGTATACAGATACAGATTGGGAAGGTTGTATTGATGACAGGAAGAGTACTTCTGGAGGAGCAGTATTTCTTGGAGATAGGTTGGTTTCTTGGGTAAGCAAGAAGCAGGATTGTATCTCTCAGTCAACAGTAGAAGCTGAATATGTTGCAACATCATTGAATTGTTCAACAATGGTTTGGATCAAGTAGATGGTTAAAGATTTTGGTATACAGGTTGATTCTCTTATTGTTATTCACTAGGATAACACCAGTACTAACAACATGTCCAAGAACCCTGTGATGCACGCAAAGACAAAGCACATTAAGATTAAATACCACTTTCTTAGATAAAAAGTTGCAGATAATGAAGTAAAATTGGACTATGTGAGAACCACAGAACAATTGGCAAATATTTTCACAAAGCCTTTATCAAAAGACACTTTTGAGTATCTCAGGGAGAAGTTGGGAGTAATTCCCTCTCCTGAGTCTGATTAGATAAAGTAGCAAGAACATTAGTCCATAGTGACTTATGAATGGTTGACTACTCTACTTTCGGAGTAGTACATGTGCCTAATTGTTTATGGTGCCCTTTGCCATTGATGTCAAAGGGGGAGTATATAGTAAGGGGGAGCATATACTCTGGAGGAGTATAAACACAGACAGAGGAGCTGTAGTAGTGTAGAGGAATCTTTGATGAGGATATTGAGAAGATTGTAAAAAGAAAGAAGACACTATGTGTTGAAGATGTTTTTAATATCATATGTTGCCGTCAATGTCAAAGGGGGAGATTGTTGTAGATTTACTTCTGGCAGCTAGTTGATTGTATGTTTGTCATTAATGAGAACATATTATATACAGCTGTGTTCTGTATGTACTTATCAGAAAGATGTTATCAAGCCTTGCGTGGTTATATTCATGTTGTAGACATGTTGTTTATGTTTTGTTCATACATGTAGACTCAAATATGAAGTTTCAGTTGTGTTATTTTGTTAGCGACAGTTACAGTTTCTAGAATTTGTCTGTACAGAGCCGACGTATTGCATTGGTTCTTGAGTTGTGCCTATCTTCGGGATATGTGTGTGTATATTCAAGTTTAATTATGAGTTGAAGATAGTTATCTAAAGCCGCCAAACATGTTTCAACAAGATTGCAATGTTAGAGTTAATTTGGTGAGGCCGACTTAGTGAAGTGTCGAGTCTATTCAGTTTATATTGTGCGGTTGTAATTATGCTTGCGTGGTTAGTTAAGCCAACAAGGATGTTATGAAGAGTTGCCTAACAAGTCCCATGATCTCATACCTTGAGGAAGATACTTATAGTAGTTCATTTGTGGAACGCTAAGTGTGAATGAGAAGACAAGAGACATAAAAAGTACAGAGCAGAATATCAGTTGTGTTTCATTCATCAAGGATCTATGTGAAGAAGAAGTGAAAGATTACAATACATTGGAACTGATCAAGACAGTAGGTCTACTCTATAGTTCATTATCAGAAATAGTGCATATCTGTTCTACAGAAGGTTGTAGCCTTCACCATTGAAGGAGTGAGATTTTGGACAATGAGTCCTCACCCTTAATAGGGTTATTTGTAAAAGACTCCTAACAGGATCAGACCCTTAACCGGGTCGCTATACTTATTGCATTGTAAAGAACAACTCCTAACAGGGTTGCAAGATATTCTAACAGGGATTATTATAAACAAGTATAGTTCCTTGTGGGTGTTAATTCCCACCGTGGTTTTTACCATTTAGTTTCCCTGTAACCAAATTGCCATGTCGTCTATTGTGTTATCTGAATGTGCATTTACTTTATTGTATTCTGGAGTTAATAAAAGAAAATAAATTAAATAAGCTAATAACTGATTCAACTCTCCCTCTCAGTTATCCTTTGGGACTATTCTAACATAACTCATTGAAAGAATAGAAGCTATCGGTGAACTGAGGGATGAGAATGAAAAGTTAAAGCATGAAATAAGAATTCAACAACAACATAATGATATTATCAAGAAAGCTGATGAAAGCAATAAAAGAATAGATGGTTTTCTTGAAGGACAACGAAGAGTCAACAACAACAACGGTCTAGGCTTTACCGAAAATGGAGAATCATCAAATCAATCTAATCCAAAGAATGTCTACGAAAATCCAAGACCAAGAAAGATTACATGCAACCACTGTGGAAAGCAAGGCCATACATCAAATGTATGCAGAGGCAAAATGAAAGGTATTCCTAAATCTACATCTTTGTCCATAGGATTTTGTTATAAATGTAACAAGAGAGGACATAAAGCATATGAATGTAAGTCTGAGATGAAACAACCAAAGAAGGAAACCTACATGGACAAATACTGTCCTACATGCAAAATGAATAGGCACACAACTCTTGAATGCTGGAAAAAAAAGACAAGCATGGAAGCCAAAATGTCAAGAAACTCCCTATCAACCAAAGAGAGTCGGTAATTAGTATGTATGGGACTACAATACTTGGAAAAATTGTACAACATGTGGAAGGTATGATCACATTGCTGCAAAACGTATGAGACAATGGACTAGAAAGTCTAGAGGCTGGACTAATCCCAGAATGGCATGCTTACACTGTCATAAAGTTGGTCATCTCAAGAAAGACTGAATGACAAAGACAAACACATATCCCAATGGAAACACCATTGAAGACATTTGGAGGGAAAGAGACAAGATGTGGAGAAAATCTTCAATCAATGATGAAGCTAGACCAAGCAATGCAAATGGTGACACCCTATCCAATGGATCAGGTGACATCACCACCCCACCTAAGTAGAACAAGTAAGTATGGAACTACATTACCCCAAGCTATTACTTTACATAGTTCCATAGTATGTTGATATAAATGCCAAAATAGCATAAGAAAGATGCATCATGGTATTACTTGTTAGAATATGTGATAACTATGCTTTCGGGCATGTATACCGAAACCTGTCAGTATACACTCAAAGCTAAGACTACCTACACTTACTGAGAAGTGTCGCTTAAAAGCAAAAGTTGCTAAGTATAAATTGAGCCTCATCGGTAAACAATCAAATGAACAAGTTGTCAGTGATACCGAAACCTGTCGGTAAAAGAAAGGTGAACATCGACTGCTCCAAAATGTTTTAAGTGTCACCAAAGGAAGTAAAGTCTTCACCAATGAACTCAGTCTTCATACACTGAGGAGTTGGTGAGCATTTATGGCACACATTTTAGGGCAATGACTATAAATAGGGCATCAGAACAACTCATTTGTTCATGACACTCAGAGAAGGATACTCTCAACGATGCAAGGGAAGAGGAAAACAAGGACAACACTGATAGTCAGCAAGACATTGGAGATACTCAAGATGTAACCGACACTGATAAGGTTACTGAAGGAGATAAGGATAAGGATGCAGAAACTCAAGACAAGAATGCAGAAACCAAAAATGATGATGCTAAGGACACCAATGAAGGAGACAAATCTAAAGATGATACTCCTAAGGAAACCGACAAGCATGCTACCGACGATGTTGAGGTGAATGTGGAGTCATTAGCAAACACCTGAAAAGGTGAAACCGATGCCAAGCAGCAGAAAGAAGCACAACATGTCACTTCATCGAGCACAACAGAAAAGGCCAAGAAATTGGCAATGGTTTTACATTCTACTGAGTCACAAAAGAAGAAAAAAAATCAAAGAAGAACAAGTTAGAGGTGACATTGGATGAACTCATAGAAATACCAAAGTGTGACCCCTCTATACTTGACTTTGAAGCATTACATGAATATGGAGAGATATGCCAAAGGAAGGCATTGCAAGAGAAGCTGAAGAAACAACACATGGACTCCATGGTACTGGAGACAACACAGGACATTCTACATCAAATTGTGCCTGATGTTGATATTGATCAAAGAAAGCCAATACTTGATCAATTAGCTACCTTCACTGATGCAATCACAACTCAGAACATTGATGTTGAGAAGGCAATAGAGGAGAGAGTCGAGATGAAGTACCAATAGAAGCTCATAGAGAACATCAACCAAGAAGTGGTGGTAAATAAGGTAAAGCTATCTGAATTCATATCTAAATTAGATCCGATCATATCTGAAGCTATAGCCTTAATTCAAAAGTTAAGCACAATAGAAAAGTTCACTAAGGAGAATAGTGACAACATTGCAAAGCTGGATACCGATCTAGAAAATAGTGCATAAAGCTTAACCACTGATGGAGACAATGCAGTCAAATTGCATTATGAGAAGATAATTGAGATAAAAAGGTTAAGGCAAGAGCTGTGTGAGGTAGAAACACATTTCAGGGAAGAATTAACTGAGCTCCAAGCTCAACTTCTGCCAAATCTTACACTGCTCCAACAACATATCAGTTCAATAAGGCAACTGATTGCAACTCCCGAGATGTTTGTAGCCGACAACATCTATGACATGCATTCAAAGATAACACTCGAGCACATGGCTCTGGAGAACCTCAAATAACAATGGGAGAAAATAATGGAAGACATGAAGTCATCACATTCTTATATTTTTGATAAGCACTAACGTAAAGACCTTTGCCCTTAATATCAAAAAAGGGGGAAAATGATGATATATTCATTCATTCATTCAGATGTGCAAATGGTAAATATGTTATGTATATGGTACAGGGATATAGGAAAATGAAAGTATGAATACAAAGGAGAAAATGATGAAAATGATATGTATAAGGAAAGACATCATATGTAGAGATATATCGGCATATACATAGGGGGGTCATTAAATGACTAAGGATTATATATGTTGTATATACTTAACATTTTTGTTAGTATTTTGCACATATCAGTTTATGATACTAATGTCAAAGGGGGAGATTGATGACATTAATTTGCCATTAGTATACAAACAACATTTTCGGTATGCATACACCGAAAGACAGGATTGAGCAAACCGAAGATCAGATACTAGAGATCACTGAAGATGACTAAGTGCAAAGAAGACCGACGACACAACTCAGTGTGTAAACTGAAAATGCAAAGATAGAAAGATAAAGAGGAACCCGATATGCAAGATACAATGCAGACTGACGAAATAGTTTAGAGAGAAATCGACAGACAAAATTGAAGGACAGTCAAGCATGACTGACAAACAGAACTGAAAGTCAGTTGCAGCCAGCAAAAAGTGGATCTAACTTCCACGTCAGATAAAGCAAGTGTATTCTATTTATAGGATATTTATTTATTTTAAATCCATTTCTTTAGGGATAAGATACATGAATGTAAGTTCTTTAATCAGTCTAACTGATTTAAAACACATAGACTAGGAGATCTAGGTACAAGTTGTAAACCTGATCTTAGAGTTAACATTGTTTTTATCAAAACTCAATGAAGTCAATCCATCTATAAATAGATAATGCAATCATTCATTATTATGGATGAATAGATGATGTGAAGAAAGAGGAAAATATGAATGAATCAGATGAGCACATCAATGGATCAGATTGAGAGTTTCAAGAACAGGGACAACAAAAGGTGAATTTGGTTAGCAAGAACCAATAACACAGCATACCGATAATTAGAGGTATTCATCAATCACAGTTAGGTGATAATATTTTTATGTAAAATAAATTGGATCTGTATCAACAATAGGAGATTGCATTTACCAAGTCAATTTGTAATTTTCTATCATTCTAACAAGTGGAGCAAAGTGTAAAAATCCTTTTAAGGAAGGTGGATTTAACAGTGCAACAACAAATCTCTTAACCGAGTGCACACTCAACAGTGTTGCTAAAGCTCTTAACAGAGTAGACTTTAATAGGTCTCCACCGATACTCCTAACAGGGTAGATCATCAGAAGTGATCGAATTGTAAGCCTTAACCGGCCCCTTCCAATCTGCAGATAGTGAAGATTTTATGGGTATCATCCCCACCGCATTTTTTACTTCCTCACAAGAGTTTTCTGCGATATCATATCTTTTGTTATGTGTCAAATTACTTTCATGAATGTTTTTATGAATGTTCACATGTATGTTATTGTTATGATTTGATATAACTCACATCAAGATAGTTTAAATCAGATTGAATGGATATACAATTGATTACAAAGGTTAATTGATAAAAGGGATACAAAAGTTTTAGAGGTACTGATTCACCCCTCCCCTCTCAGTACATACTACCCATTAATCCCAACATACTACATAGCTTATAACTTACTGTGTATTTATCGAAATTCAATTTTTTATATATAGAAAGTAGACTTGAAGATGGAGGGCACTGTTATTTTTCAAAAAAATATTCTCTTTTGTACTATTTTTCATTGAACGTCAAACTTGGAGGTTTATATTTGATAAAAAACCTACATTCGATGCACGTTAAAAAATATAGGCCTAATTAATTCAAAAATTATCAAATCTATATTCGTTAGAAAGCTCGTTCTGAGTACTTGTGCGATGCAAAAGGGTGTCTCCTTATTCTTCCATTTGAGCCCTGCGTTTGAGCCCTGAAGCCGTGAAAACTTCAGACTTGTGTCAACCTCTATAAATGGCCTCTAATCAGAGACTTTCGATAGAAACTACCTTCGATAGAAAGTATTTTCATGATTTGAAGTGTGTTAACCCATTTGCCAAACTAGTTTCGATAGAAAGTCATCTATTTCGATAGAAAGTTATAAATGACTTTCAATAGAAACCTATGTCGGCCTATTTGGTGCCATTTTGGGTTCAGAATGATTACATATAAATAAATATATGTTTTCCTCATCTTATTAATTCAGAAGTTGCAAAATAATTCGCATTTTGGAAACGGAAGACTTTTGAAATTGAATTTTTTCAAATTTTGTCAGAATTTAGAGGAAGAATTTTGCAAATTGTGATGGGAAATAAAAGGAGAAGGTTAAATAAGAGTACACGAAATTATTCAAAAGAGACTGAACAAAGACTACGTGAAGAAGCACATAAAACATATTATAATAGGAAACAAGGTATGTCTCTATCTCTTTATCTCTCTCTCTGGATATTTTAAGTTAATGGTTACGACTTGTCTTAATGAAACATGTAAACATGATATTGCAATACCTAATTAGACCTAATTTGATAAAGAAGACCCAATTAGATGTAATTAGACCTATTAGGACATAATTAGACCTACGACCCCAAACCCTAAACCCTAAACCCTACCTAATTAGATCTAAGACCTAATATAGACCTATTATGACCTAATTAGACCTATTAAGACATAATTAGACCTACGACCCCAAACCCTAAACCCTACCTAATTAGATCTAAGACCTAATATAGACCTATTATGACCTAATTAGACCTATTAGGACCTAATAAGACCTAATATGAGTAATAGTCTTGAACTAATAGGAACTAAATTATGACGTTATTTGTTATTTAGTAATAAGACGTGAGAGTACCCCTTAAGACCGAATACTTGACTAATTAGTGCATAAATAATTTAAGACCTAATTAGACCTTTAATAAGACTAATTAACACCTAATATGAGTAATAGACCTACTAGTTTCTAATATGAGTAATAGGACCCCTTCTATGTGTAATTAGATCTAATTAGACCCTTTAGGACCTAATTAGACATAATTAGACCCTGTAGGACCTAATTAGACACAATTAGACCCTTTAGGACCTAATTAGACACAATTAGACCTAACTATACCTATCAGGGCCTATGATAGGTTATATAACCCCTTAAGACCCCATTAGACCCAATTAGACCCTTAATTATACCTATTAGACCATCTTAGACCTAATTATACCTATTATGACCTAATTAGATCCAATTAGATCCTTTAGGACCTAATTATATCCAATTAGACCTATTAGGACCTAATTAGACACAATTAGACTTAATTATACCTATCGGGACCTATGATAGGTTATATGATCCCATTAGACATAATTATACCTATTAGACCCACTTAGACCTAATAAGACCTAATTATACCTATCAGGACCTAATTATATCCAATTAGACCTATTAGGACCTAATTAGATCCAATTAGACCCTTTAGGACCTAATTAGACACAATTAGACCTAATTATACCTATCGAGACCTATGATGGGTTATATGACCCCTTAAGACCCTATTAGACCCACTTAGATCCAATTATACCCAATTATACCTATTAGACCCACTTAGACCTAATTAGACCTAATTATACCTATTAGGACCTAATTATATCCAATTAGACCCTTTAGGACCTAATTAGATCCAATTAGACTCTTGAGGACCTAATTAAACAGAATTCTAGACCTAATTATACCTATCAGGACCTATGATAGTTTATATGACCCCTTAAGACCCCATTAGACCCACTTAGAGCCACTTAGACTCAATTATACCTATTAGACCCGCTTAGACCTAATTAGACCTAATTATACTAATTATGAGCTAATTAGAACCAATTAGACGCTTTAGGACCTAATTATATCCAATTAGACCTATTAGGACCTAATTAGATCCAATTAGACCCTTTAGGACCTAATTCTAGATACAATTAGACTTAATTATACCTATTGGGACCTATGATAGGTTATATGACCCCTTAAGACCCCATTAGACCCGATTAGACCCACTTAGACCTAATTAGACCTAATTATACCTATTATGACCTAATTATACCTATCGGGACCTATGATAGGTTATATGACCCCTTAAGACCCCATTAGACCCACTTAGACCCAATTAGACCCAATTAGACCTAATTATACCTATTATGACCTAATTAGACCCAATTAGACCCTTTAGGACCTAATTATATCCAATTAGACCTATTAGGACCCAGTTAGATCCAATTATACCCTTTATAACCTAATTAGACACAATTAGACCTAACTTTACCTATCAAGACCTACAATAGGTTATATGACCCCTTAAGACCCCATTAGACCCATTTAGACCCAATTAGACCCAATTATACCTATTAGACCCACTTAGACCTAATTAGACCTAATTAGACCTAATTATTGTGTGTGTATTTTGTGGATCTGCTGGCTGCAACACAACACTTCAATATGTCATTGCATTAGTGAAATAACATGAAATATAAAAGTTAGAACACATATCAATCACCAAAATTGACATATTGCTCCATATCTAAGAAGAGTATGAAATATGCTATAATTGCCCTCAGATTATGCATAAATTGGTGACAACATCATGCTTAGAATGAAAGATTTAACTAAAATGCAAGCTAAATGCTCAATCAAAGTTCATTTTAGAGCTCCAATTGAAAGATTATAACGATTCTAAATGTTTGAGCTGAAATGCATTAAGAAATTAGGACAACATGAGTTTGCAATTGAAATTTTAAAATTAGGGGCCCATTAAGCTCAAAATTCATTCCTTTTATAGAAGAATTTGAGGAATGAGAGGTCAGGATTGATTTGTGAAGAGAGGTGGAGATTGAATCTTTGGTGATCCATGTGAGGTGATCCAAGTGATTTAACTCTCATTGGCTAGGGAATTGACTTTCCCTTTTGCAAGTGAGGAGTTGTAATTAGGATTTTATTTAATTCCTTTTAATTAATTACCTTAGCCATGTATTTGTTTCTTTTTTATTTAATTTGATTTAATTTCCTAAAGCAATTAATGTAAATTAGTGATAAGATCACTTAGGAAATTAAATTTGATTTAGATGAATTATGTCAATTAATTGAAGAATTATTTTGAAATAATTAGGGGTATGATCACACTTAGGGAAAATAGGGTCCCCGGTCAGAGCAGACCAAATTAGGGTGGTTACATTTGCCTCTCTTTGAATTGATGTGCGAGTAGTGCATTGATTCAAAGAATGATTGATGTTGACTTCAGAAAGTTTGGGAATTCCGCACTTGATTGAATGAAATGTTTGATGAGATTAGTCTCGCACTTGATTGAACTAATAATGATAGTATTGATTTTGAACTTGATCGAACAAAGGTCAATAAATATCTTGAAGATACCAATTTTGAACTTGATAGAATGAGAATTTATAATACTAACGCTGAACTTGATCGAACGAAGGTCAGTACGAAGCTGCTAGGAGCTCTGAGGTATCAATTCTGAACTTGATCGAATGAGAATTGATAATACTGACTCTGAACTTGATCGAATGAAAGTCAATATGAAGCGGCCAGGAGCTTTAATAAAGATCTTAGAATATGTAGACATAGATATCCATCTTGTGAGAACCAAAGCCTTCTATACAATAGTCCTGACTTGATCGAAGGAAACTACCATGCCCCTAGTATTTTGATGATGAAGTCATTTTAATGATTTTTGAGAAAAAAAATTGATTAATTTAAGTGTGATCATGCCCCCTTGTGAACGAAATCAAAGAAAAAATAATAAAATCCCTCTATAGAAAGATATATCACTTGAACTCATCGATTGGATCGAGAAAAAATCAATTAGAAGAAATGAAGAAGCGAAGGTGTGTTAAGAGAAAACATAATTTTACCAAGTGAACTACATTAAAATATGAGTTTTGATTCTGATAAAATGGTGTACGACCAAGATTTTGATGAATAATGTGCAATCCGGTGATAGAGAACCCAGAAAACTGATTGTGTAAAGCCTGCAAATCATTTTCAAAACATGTATAGCAATTCTGCATTTTTGTGCGACTGCCATAAAATCTATAGCATGTTGTAGAAAACATCATCCATGCATTTGATTTCATTCTGATTGATCAAAGAAGAACAAAATTGAATTTTGATAGTCTGGGAAGGATTTTGGAGCTGCTAAATAGCTCAAAAAGTTCAATATATATCCCAAAATTTACTTTTTACCCATTCATTTTTACTTTTGTCTTTAGTAAATTCAGAGCTCTGCAGAGAAGATGGTGGTCCCTGTGGAGAAGCATCGATTTGAGCTTGTTCATCGACATCAGCGCCCGTCCGATTACGCATCGCCAGTGAGTACCTCAAAACCTACCTTTCCATGTTTTCAATTTCCATTTTTATTCATTTTTTCAAAATTTATGTAGCCTTTTGTTTTGCATCGCACCCCGTGTATGGGATCGCATCTGATTAATCCCGCGTCTCATCCTATTTTTACCCCAAATCCTGAGTTGTATCCCGTAAATTTGGGATCGCATACTATTTTCTGCTTTGGCATCACCTAGGGTAAAAGTTTGTCAACCTTTGAATTCGCTCGCGTCCTGTGAAAACAGGATCGCACCCCGCGGCTCGCGTCGCATCTTGTCCAAACATGATCGCTTCCTGAAGTCCCCATCTCATCCAGGAAATCGTGAATCACATCCAGTATCAAGGATCACACCCCATAAAAAAATGGTAGTTTTATGTTTTGGAGTTAGATTTTATCTAATTTTTAACTATTTTGCACTGTGTGAAGACCAAAAAGACTTATCTGATAGCTTTTTTGCATAGTCGCCTTAGCTAGAATGCTAATTGGAACCTGTATTTTCTTTCTATTAACAGATTGACTTCAAGGTAGTGTCTTTTTGAGGACCTTATCCAGGATGATTCCTTGCGTTGTCGCAATTGTTGACAGATGCAGAGTTAGAGATCGTAGCCCGTTGATTAGCTTCACTCATAGATTTACCCGATATCAGGGTAAATCGGGGGTTGTTGACTTCGCTTGCCGAGAGATGACATTCAGAGAACAACACCTTTCATCTCCTAACCGGTGAGATGACAGTCACACCTGAGGATGTCTGGCACATTTTACATATTCCGGTGATGGGTCAGCAGGTACAGTTTGAGGCTCGTTCTGCGATAGCCATTGCATCGGCCCAGAGATTTTTTAGATATCAGAACATAGTTCACCGATATCTGACATGGGATTATATGTGTGATCATTATGATTGTTTACCTATATATCTGGCCAGATTGATTAGAGGAATCCTCATGCCTGATAGAGGACAACATGGATTTATGTGTGGCTAGGTGGAGACACTAGAGGAGATGGTTGTATCATCCCGTAGATTCGGCTGGGGCAACTGCATTTTAGCACATATGTATCGAGAGCTCCATGAGATAGTCTATGAGTACTCCCACAACATGACTGCAGGGATTCTAGTTTTGTAGATCTGGGCCTGGGAGCATATCCCTATTACACAACTGATAGTAGACAAGCAGTGAGTAGCTCAACAACCTTATGTTTATATGTATTCTGGATTGATTCAGCAGCCCCATCTGGGCAAGGTAGACTACTGGTGTTGATTTTTCGATGATATGACTGTTGTGATATGGCGAGCATATTTGGATTGTGAGGATTGGGCCTCAAATAAGCGGTAGATGTCATATTTGTTTTAGAGAAGCTATTTGATTGGTTGTACCAAATATATTGTTGAGAGGTTCCTGGCGACATGAATTATGAGACAGTATGGTCGTGTACAGGGCCAATCACAAGATTTGACAGCTTATGCCCGGATTCAAGATGAGGAGCCTCTTTCGGGGGCCAGATTGGTATACGAGACTGCTCAGCTGGAGATCAATCAGATGGTCGCAGTTGGGTGGGATTATCTTCCAGATGTTGCAGATGCAAGTTGCAGTGATGGTTATCTTGCACACATGTTACAATATCCCTTTCCACATTTCACAGCTCCTGAGGAGATAACTCCTTGCATAGAGGATCCTTTAGATTATGATCTAGCTGATGATAGACCTATTAGAGGCAGAGGTGGATCCTAGAGAGACTTGAGAGGTGGGGGGACGGATGGTGGGAGAGATGGTAGGCACCCTCCTCCGGATAGAGGTCATAGCCCGGATGATGGAGATGACGGAGATGATCGAGGGGTGGTGTAGTGGCTGGTAGCGGAGAGGGCGCTAGTGGCAGTGACAGACAGACTTGCTTTGGGTTTGTGCCTCCACAGAGAGATCCAGGTCCATTATTGACTAGAGATTAGCAGAGACCCTTAGGATAGGTACCTAGTGGAGGAGGTGGACCTCCTAGATAGGATCCACCAAGAGATACAGGCAGAGATGGTGATGCATTGTCAGAGTGTCAACAAGAGCATGAGAAACTCAGGGCTAGGATCACCACTTTAGAGGCTTTACTGGCTGATAGAGATAGTCAGCTTGAGCATTTGAGAGTAGAGAGAGATTGACACGGTGATATGCTCAGAGCAGAGAGAGATACAAAGACCCGCATAGCGACTCATCAGGGACAGAGAGCTGTGTACTATTTTGGTTTGTATTATGCAGAAATTCCAGAGGGACAAAGATCTCCTTCCTATTCTCGAGTAGCACAGCAGTCTGAGGAAGCAATGCCTCCACCAGCTCATCCTGCACCACCTCCTCCTCCTCATCCAGATTAGGGAGATGGTGACAGTCAAACTCGATTTTGTACTTGTGATATTTTGAGACATTTTGTATATATTGATCCTCCTGAGATCATCCTTTGTACTACAGACTTTTATACACGTATATTTGTTCCATTGTGATCACACGGATACTCTATTGTAGAGAGTTCCACATTTTTGATATGTTCCATCATTGATATATCTATGATAGTTGGTTCCGATTTTGATATGTTCATGGGTTCTCTTGCATTGATAAATGTTTAAATTTGATGCACATGTGATAATGTACTTGGTCGCTTGATGGGTTAGAATAGATTAATGTGATGACATCATTTATGATTTATTACTGATATATAAATGTGTTTAGATGATTCTAGATGAATATGCAAATGTATGTTTTTGAGATTTTCTTTATGCAAATATATGTATGGATGCACTTAGGATGTAGCAATAAATGCAATGCTTGAATGCTTTGTTTTTTTTATTTTCTCTTTCTCATTTATGAATGCAAAATGTATGTCATGGATATGCAAAAACATTAATATCAGTAACATAGATTATGTAGTTAACTTGGATTTTGGATGAACCAGAAAATCAATTTGAGCTTAAGTCCTTATGTTGTTCTAAAAATGAATCATGCAATCTATAAATGTATCTACATGTAGACTCTTAGGATTGTCACTGATTTTTATACATTGTAGCATTTTTATCATCATTGGGCATTTTTTTAACAGACATCATCGGATAGTACAGCTGTCACTAATACCCACAAGGTATCATGAAAGTATGAATACTATGTGTATTGGATGCAATGTCAGAAATAAATCTAAGCATCGAGGCATAGAGGTCAGGATGACTAGTCAGTTATCTCCTTTTTCTTTTCAAGAATCATCTTCTATTCGTGTGTAATGTAAGATATGTGACCCGCAATGACCTTCAGTATTCATATCCTTGGGTACATAATGTGTCATACACCTTACTAAGAATCTGATTTAGAAACAGACAAGGAAATTGGCTCAACCCCACCGTATTTTACACATAACAAGGATCAAGATATATGTGACTATCCACTCACGTTGCCAGCTCTTACCATAAACATCCAAATTAGGTTAAATTTATAGGATCATTGAAACAATCACCATGCACAGAAAACTAAGAAAATATTATGCCCCCTGTCCTTGCGACTCTTTGTCTTTGAATAAACGTCATGGAGTAACTCGGAAGACATAACAATCACCAATTGATAATGAATCAAAGAAAATTCACAACTACTTACATGCCCCTAGTTTGAAACATCATGGGAACATAAAAGAGTCATAATCAAGCCAAGATCACTCTATGTGTTTAAGTAGTATTGAGAAATATTGTTGATTCATTTTTCAAGCACTATAGAGAATCATCAATCATAATTCGGAATCGAGCAATATGTTTTTCATGTCTGAGCAATGAGATTAACTTTGTCAGCAATTGTAATCCAATGTAGTGTTTAGGAACACTATTTGATTAAAGTGTTGAGAAACACTAGTGTGATGTCTGTTATAGGTAAGTGTTGTTGAAGAAATACCATTTTTGTGATAGGGACATTTTGATGCAAGTATTAAGAAATATTGTTTTGAGAGGCAAACCATCCTAAATAGGAACCGAGGACAACCTAGCAGACATAGACTGAACACGCTAGAAAAGATGCCCCCAGTGTAGAATGACTATTCCTAAGACGCAAATGCAGACAAATCCCAGGCAAGGATATGACATTTGTAAGGAATCAAAGTCAACCAATAACACCGGTGCGATCGTGAAGGATCAGTATCAGCAGTGCATTGATAGATGAAGCACAAAGTATAAGTGACGCCTGTTTGCCAGGTTTTCACCACTCGGAAAAGCTTTTTATTTTTGCTACCAAGATGCCTGTTTGCCAGGTTTTCACCACTCGGCAAAGCTTTTTATTTTTGCTACCAAGATGCCTGTTTGCCAGGTTTTCGCCAAGGCAATTTTCTCTTTTTCAATTTTTTTGTTCTTTTTTCTTTTTCTATTTTTTTTAGTATTAAGGTGCCTATTTGCCTAGTTTTCACCAAGGATACCTTTTTTCAGGACTTTTTCCACTATTTTTGGATTTCTCCAGAATTAATTTTCTGACTTTTTTGGTATTTTCTAAGAACTTTTCCACTGCACAGACTTTGTCAGCCAGATGTCAAGCGTAGAACCGCTTCAAGTATAGATTATTAATGGGATCATGAAGAACATCTCCCTCAGGTGTAGCTAACTGATAGGCTCCAGTCCCAAAGGTTGCAGTAATAACATAAGGCCCCAGCCAATTGGGTTCAAACTTTCCTTTTTTTTCTCTGTTCGGATGGTTTTTAGGATTCTCTTTGAGAACGAGATCCCCCACTTGAAATTGTCATGGCTTTACCTTCTTATTGTACCCTTTTGACTTTCATTTCTAGTACACTTTGAGATGATCAAATGCTTGTTGCCTGCGCTCATCAAGTAGTTCTATTGCATGAACCCTATTAATGCAGTATTGTTCATCTGTAACAAGACCTTGGAGAGATATTCGCAAAGATGGAATTTCTACTTCAATGTGTAGCACTACTTATGCACCATACAACAGAGAAAATGGTGTGGCTCATTTTGGTGTTCAGATACTTGTTCTGTAAGCCCATAATGTTGGATTGAGTTGCAAATGTCAGTCTCTACCAGACTTACTCACAGTTCTATGTAAGATTTTTAGAATGTTTTTTTTTGAAGCCTCAGCTTGTCCATTACCTTGAGGATAATAGATTGAAGAACAATGCTGAGTGATCTGAAACTATGTACAAAGGTCCTCGATGTCTTGGTTTGTGAACAGAACCACATTGTTTGTTACAATAGAAGAGGGTATCACATACCTACAAATGATGTAGTTCAAGATGAACATAGCAACCTGTTTTCTAGTGGTTTTTATTAGCAGCATGACCTCGACCCACTTAGTGAAATACTCAGTGGCCATAATGATGTACTTGTGTCCACTTGAAGAATTAGGATAGACCTGTCCAACAAGATCAAAGGTCCATTGTTGAAATGGCCAATGTGTTATAAAAGGTATGAGTTCTTTGGCTGGAGCATGGATAAGGTTCCCATGTGTTTGACATTTGTGACATATTTTGGAAAACTAAACAACATCTTTTTCCATTGTTGGCCAGTAATAGCCAACTCTTAATAGTCTCTTAGCTAATGAAAAGTGATTCGAGTGTGATCCACATACACTTTGTGAACCTCTTTTAATGCACAGTCGGACTCTTCTTGTTCTAAACACCTAAGAAGCGTACCGTCAAGACCTCGTCTATATAAGTTAGTAGTGATGAGGACATAACATGATACTATCCTAATTAAATCTCATTTTTCATTTTTGGATAGGCCATTGGGTAAGGTTTGGTCCGTAAGATAAGAAATTATTTTGGCATATCAGGATTGGTCTTAGGTATTTAAATCACACATTACTTGGAATTCAGGTGTACTAAAGGCTGGAAAGGATAATTCTTCCACCAAGAAGTCATAGCAGAATTGGTGTTCTTCTAGTTGTAACATGGATGCTAGTGTAGCCATAGCATCTGCAACTTTGTTTTCCAGTCTTGGTATTTGTTGGAATGTGATGAAGACAAAGTACTTTTTCAAATCTTCAACTAGTTGTTTGTAAGGCATTAATTTCTCATCTTTTGTCTGATAATCTCCATTTACTTGGTTGATAATGAGCTGAGAGTCACCATACACATGTAACTCTACAATCTTCCATTCCATAGCAAGTTTGAGTCCATTACTAATGCTTCGTATTCTGAGATGTTATTCATGCATGGAAACATTAGTTTATACGCCTTGGGTATTTTGTAGCCTTGAGGACTGATAAATAAAACCCCTGCTCAAGATCCTTGTGTGAAAGAACCATCAAAATACATCTTCCACGGATATTCAATAAATTCCAGGATTGTTTCATCTGGTAATTCAATTATCAAAGGTGCATCATCTTGTAATGGTGAATCAGCTAGTTGATCTGCTAGGACTTGTCCTTTGATATCCCTTCTGTCCACATACTCAATATCAAATTCAATTAGAATTAAGACCCATTTGGCTAGTCTTCATGTTAATGTTGTTTTACTCAAGAGATATTTGAGAGGATCTATTTTTGCAATAAGTTTCATTGTATGTGAGAGCATGTAGTGTCTCAGTATCTGGGATGCAAAGACAATCACTAAGCAAGCTTTTTCAATGATACTGTAATTGAGTTCATAAGACACCAAGGTCCTGCTGATATAATAGATCACTCTTTCCTTTTTGTTTTCATCCTCTTGTGCTAGCAATACTCCAAGCGATGTAGTCGTAGCTAAGATATAGAGTAGTGGTTTTCCATAAATAGGTGCCATGAGAATGGGAGGGGTATCCAAATAATCTTTTAATTCTTTGAAATTGTTTTCACAATGCTCATCCCATTTGATGGTAACACCTTTGTGTACCAGTTTTGTAAAAGGTTGCACTCTATCAGCTAGTTGTGACGTAAATCTCCTGATGGACTGGAGTCTTCCTTGAAGCGTCCTCATTTGACTGATAATGCAAGGAGGTGACATTTCCAGTATAGATTTTACCTTTTCAGGGTCCACCTCAATTCCTTTAGTTGATACAATAAACCCTAAGAGTTTCACTGATTGGACTCCAAATACACATTTCTTTGGATTAAATCTGAGTTGAAATTGCTCCATGTGATCTAGTATCTTTCTCAAGTCTTCAATGTGAGTTGTTCTTATTTTAGACTTGGCTAAGGTATCATCCACATAGTCCTCCATGTTTTTGTGTATCATATCATGGAAGATTGTTGCCATAGCTCTTTGGTATGAAGCACCAACATTCTTTAGTCCAAATGGCATGAAGTTCCAGCAAAATGTTCCCCATGCACATGTAAATGTTGTATTTTCTTGGTCCTCGAGAGAAATATTTATTTGGTTATAGCCCGAGAATCCATACATAGGATAATACATCTGATATCCCATTGTGAGATCTATATTCATATCAATATTTGGCAGCAAAAAATTATCTTTAGGACAAGCTTTGTTTATGTCTCTAAAGTCTGTGCAGATCCTGATAGATTTATCTATTTTAGAAACTAGTACCACATTAGAAATCCATCTTGCATAAGCGAAGATTCTTATAAATCCAGCTTTTAATAGTTTTTCCAGCTCTACTTTCACTAGTAATGTCACATGTGGATGCATCTTTCACAATTTTTGTTTCACGGGTTTGATTCCAGAAGCTATAGATAAATGATGTTGTTAATGTTCGTAGCTTCAGTTGTATGATCATTAGAATATATATAATACATGTTGATTAATAATAATATATTATATATGTTATATTATTATTAATCATATGAAAATTTAATATTCAATATTAAAT
>MU225402.1:153117-166596 GCA_018584345.1 Thuja plicata | reverse complement strand
ATGTCCCATGAAGGGACATGTCTCTCCTAGCCTCATTCCTAATATAAATGAAAGAGAGATTGTTGCATTTGGAAAACACATACAAAATAGAGTGCTATTACATTTGCAGATATCCTAAAACTTAACAGATTCATTATTAATTCAGGGTCAAGTCCAGGCATATCAGTGTAAGACCATGCAAATTTGATCTTCTTCTCTCTAAGGAATTCAGTGAATTGTACCTTTTCTTCTTCTGATAAGGATTATGCCAGGGGAACAAATTGAGGAGTTGATGTTGTTCCCAAGTTAACTGGTTGTGTAGGTTCAATTAGAACTGAAGATATTTCTTGAAAGTGCTCAGCGAGGATATCAAGAATCACATATTTTGGCGCCTTTGAGAGGTTTTCACCATCGGATACATCTTTTATTTTTATTTTCTTAGAATCTGATACTGCCACAACATGAGTTTCACCAGCAGTTCAGTTCTTCTTTTTATTTTTCAATTTGTGACTAAGAAACTTGATATCCTCCTCTGTCATGTTCACGCTCCTTGCATTGGTGGAAGAAGGATAAGTTTCACAAGCATTTAGATAACATGCCAAAGTGTAGTCATTGGGAAAGTTCATGATAGGAGTAGGATCTGAATTGGTCGAATCAATCAGGTCGGGGTTTACCAAGGATAATGATTCAGAGTTTGGTAAGGACAACATTGTGTCAACGTCAAGACTATTAACTGACAAGACATGTTCTGTTAAGTCAACTTCTACAACGTTTAGATTATTAAGATTCGAATCATCATTAATAGGGTTGTTGTTAGTAATATGCGGACCTAACTCTAGCAACTCATCAGTTGAGCTTTCTTCTTCTTCTCTCATCAAATTGAAACTCATAGCTTGTATCCTTTGAATGTCCTCTAGACCTAGTAAAGCACCAGTATCTCCATCAACAATCCGAGGTAGTGGTATCTCATCTCATTCTGGCACAACAGCGTTAGGGGAAGTGTTAGAACTCTCTCCTCTCTCCAATAGAGATGCAAATTTGTGAATCACATCTACCTCAATATCCATGGTAGCATTAGACAGATTATCCCATTCATAATCATGTGAGTCTGTTATTTCATAATCAAACACTAATACATTTGGTACCAAATTGCAACAGCAGTGTCGTTGAATTTTTTCCGTCACAACCTTGTCGTTGTCGCAATTGCGATGATAGACCATCACAATTGCAACAACGACAAGGTTGTGACAGAAAAACTGCAACGACACTGTCGTTGCAATTTGGTACCAAATGTATTAGTGAAATTTGTTTAAAAACTCAGCAATAGTTACCTGACGTACTCTATTAGCCACTTGTAGATCAAAGTGTGGTAAATCTAGGACATGTGAAATTGTGACCAATTGCCCCCAATTAGGATGTATATCTTGTTGTTGGGTATTTCTTCATGAGTTTCTTCTATCTGTGGGCCTTCTGGAGAGTCTTCTATTGTTTCCTCTACTTCTTGGGCATCAATTTGTGGCAACAAAGGAACATGAGGCTCTTGTTTTGCTATAAAAGTAGGTACCTATCTTTCTCCTTGATATTCAGGGTACTATGTACCAATGTGTAATAATCTTTCATACGTCCATGGTTCCAATGTTGTTTCTTCTTCTTCATCATCACTTCCTTCATCGAAGATTGGACCATCTCTTGAAGTAGGGTTTTCTGATTTGTTATTGAAACCTAATCCTATTTTACCTTTGGTGTTTCTGAATTCCATGTGTATAGGTTCAACAAGTCCTTTTCCTTTACCTCCTAAAGGTCCCTTCCCTTTGCATCCCATTTGTTTGAGGTCATATCCTTTACCATACTTCTTAGTGGATATCTCCACATGTTTTACCTCATTTTCTCTTTGTTCTCCTTTGTAGAGCCAAGCTAAGACAACTTTATCTTCTTTTTCATCCTCTTGAGAAGTAGAGACTTTAACCATACCAGTTGATTTGTGAATGTCTTGTTCTTTTGTTGTAGTAGGTGTGAAAGATGAGGAAGGTTTCCCATAAGATCTTGGAGACACGGGAATGTTAGTCAATGACGACGTCATGTCTAGTTTGTATTCTCCCATAGTGGTTTCTTCAAGTTTTAGTGTCTTTCCAAAGGTTCTCATCACCATGTATTTAGAGGTCTCATGTATAGATTATTTTGGGACTTCCTTATTATGAGGAACCATACTATCTGCTTTAACAATGTTGCAAGTATAGCTTGAATCTGCAGGAATTGTTACTTCCACCCCATCATGTGGGAATTTTATGCATTGGTGGTAAGTAGATGGCACTGCTTGCATTTCATGTATCCAAGGTCTCCCTAGTAAAATGTTATAGGCCAATGGTCGATCAAGAACTTGACAGATCACATTTCATTCAATTGGTCCTATTTTGATTGGTAGAATAATGAGTCCTTTGGATGATCTTTCTTCTTCATCGTAAGCCTTGATAGTTATCTTACTTCTTGAATCAATGGTTTGTTCTAAAAGACCAAATTTCTTGATTAGATTGATAGTACATATGTTCAACCCTGCGCCTTCATCTATCAATACATGTTTGACACGGGATTTGTGTATCAAGACTTCAATGTGTAAGGGTTGGTTATGCGGACGAGTCAATGACTTGTCATCTTCTTCTAAAAAAGAGAGGTAATGTGGAGCTGAGATATGATTAACCATTGCCAGGAACTTGTCTAGATCAATGTATTTTGGAACATTTGTGGAATGTAGGGATTTTTCAAGAACTTCCCTATGCACTGAAGAGATCTTGAGTAACTCAAATATAGAAATCTGAGCTGATGTTCTTTGCAATTGATCTACCAAGTTACAGTTTGCAGATGGGATACTAAGTGTTTGTCTTGTTGTTGTTGGTTTGGGAATGGTGACAAAAGGTACTTTAGAGGATGTTGCTTGCTTTGATGAGGAGTTAGCTCCTTTAATCATGACTTGTGCTTGGCTTCAAGTCACCGCGTTTGATTGCGTTGATGTGTCTTTGGCACCTTTAATAGTGATCACATTGATTGATTCGTATTTAATGTTCAACATGTTGATCAAATTGTCATTATTAGAGTAGGTGTAATTCACTTAATTTACTTTGTCTTCAGAAGCTCCCCCTTTTTTGTAGTTAGGGAATGGTTTGTTAAATGTCATATGATCTTCGTTAGTGGTATGTCCCTCCACTTTGATTTTGCCTCCTTCAATAAGGTCTTGTATAACGTGTTTGAGATTAAGGAAGTCATTATTCTTATGTCCTTTGTTCTTATGAAAGACACAATAGGCATTGTCATTCCACCATCTTAGTTTAACTTCCGGTTCCCATAGCTTTGAATCGGGAATTGTAAGGACTTTATTATTCAAGAGTGTCTTCAAAATTGTCTCAAGAGGTTCTCCCAATGGAGTAAATGTTCTTTGAGGTCTAGTCCATGGTTTACTCTTGTTGTTCTCATTGTTTTCTCTTGGTATTGTGGTTGTTACCTTAGCTTCTTTATTTTCTTGTAAGTTTGTTAGATTGAACACCGTTGGTTTAGGATTAGCATTGGATGCGTCTACCACTCCATCATTAACAACATTCTTGTTCTGTTTCCACCACTTAGGTTTGTAGTTGGTAGATTTGTTATCACTTTGGAGTGTGATTTCCCCTTTCTTAACCATGACATCTTTAGCACAGATGGCATTTTTTATCATTCTATCAAAGCTTGGAAAATCTTGCATTTGCAAAGCATAGTTCATTTCAGGTACCAAGTTGTCAATAAAGATTTCCATCTTTTCTGATTCGGGTATTGCTCTTGAGCACCTTGCAAATATTTTTCTCCACCTTTGTAAAAAGTGTGTAAAGGATTCACCCGTTCATTTCTTTGTGTTACAAAGGTCCATCATGGTTACGTTATGTTGTATATTATAGGAGTAATGTTGGACAAATCTTTGTATTAACTCCTCAAAGGACTGCACACTAGGTGTGAGTTTGGAGAACCACTCCATAGCAATTCCGCCTAAAATTCCTGGAAATAGCCTCATTAGATAGGAAGGTTCATGCATGTACTCAATGCTTAGAGCACAAAACTCTCTAACATGGTCATGTGGATCAGTTTCTCCCATGTATTTGTCATATTTGGGTCTTGCCATATTAGGAGGAAACTGAACCATGTTATAATCTTGTCAAAAGGAAATGGACATATGTGTTCCAAAGAGTATTTCTTTGTTGGTTTGACCTTTTCTTGCTTGAGTGTTGCAAGTTCGGATTGCATTAAGGTCAATTGTTTGATGAGAATAGAAATATGTGTTGGTACCTCTTTTTCCTTTAGTCTCTCAGCATCATAGTCTTTGGGAAGTCTTACCCCAAGAGAGGCTAGGTGTAGGAAATATTTCTCCTTGTCTTCACCAATAATTTTCTCCAATGTCCTTTGGAATTTTCTACTTTGCTTGAGCTTGTTATACTCTTCTTCGGATATATCTTCATCACTATTCGAGTCAAACAAAGGATGATCAATATTTTATTCTCCATGACTACTCTCTCTTTCATTTTGGTCTTGTTCATTGTTGTATTCTTCAAAAGTTGCACTCCATCCTTGATGAGGAGCTTCCATTGCGGGCGAGTCTTGATCAAATAAGGGGTTGCAAGATGTCTCTCCTTGATGAAATTGAAGTAATCTAGGAGGTATTTCTGATTCGTCAGCAAGATATTGATTGTGTCTTGTGTTAACCATGAAAGATGGGTCTCAACTTTGTCAAAGGTTTTCCAATAGTGTCAAATAGGATCCCAAATTGTCCAAGTAAGTGTGTCCAAGTAGTGGAAGTTTGTTTGTGTTTGTTGTGAGTAAATGAGTCCAGCGTCAGAGGGTTAGAATGCCCTGATAGTGAGCTAAGAATCAAGAGGTTTTGATAAATGAGTAGACCACGCGTTTTGAGACCAACTGTGAGAATCCAAAAGGACATGCAAGGTAGACTTCTAAGAAGATTGTGAAACAGTGACAGGCGGACCAACAAGAGCAACAAGACCAGACTGAAGAGCCAAAAGGGTATCCAAAAATACTAAGTTTCTATGAGAGGCACTGGTACAAGTACCCATTGTCCCAGATGTGACTCCCTAAATGCGAGGTTTGATTTGCCAGATGCAAGCTTATGCTAACCAAATGCGAGTTTGATTTTCAAGACGCGAGCAACTTTCCTGCATGCAAGCCAGGAATGACCAGAAGCGACTAAGTTCCCTGGATGTGAGCTAATGCAACAATATGCGAACTAGGACATACCAAAAGTGAGCCTCTAATGGTTTTTCATGTTTTGTCAAATTTGTCTCAAAATACGTAAAATTTTGTCTGACAATAGAGTTTTTCTGAGACTTTCCAGTGAGTTGTAAACAACATGTATGTTAGGGAATGAAAATTATTGCTTGTTTCAAGGAGTTTATATTTTTAGTGAGATTTTAGGACACATCAAGCAATGTTCTTTTGTTAAGGGTGATCAAACACTTAACCTATTCCCTAAATTCTAAGCATAAAATGAAAACCTTTGCTCGTAGACAGTACACACTCACATGCTAATCAGAATACGACCATCACCAACCACGCAATGACTCCAGTCATGATGTCATATTAGACGACTCCAAATGCAAGTGAGGGAACGAAATGACAAGTATCTTGGGGCAGTTACTATTTGCCTTGCACAAAGATTATCATCCTTTCGGAGATAAACCGGGTTTGTTTTGACTACAAGTGTTTTGTAATTGTGGGCATTTGTTCGCAATCATCCCCCATAGAATTGCACAAGGCAAAATTGAGGCATATAACCCTACGAGTACTCAAATGTGTGTAGGCTCACAAGCAAGATTCAAGCGGCTCCACTCTACACACACTCAAGCATGTTCAATGAATGATGTCAAAATTCCAGGAACAAAACCAACACCGTCTTCCGAGACTTTGGCCTACAAGGAAGCATATTAATTATAGTGAGTTGGAAGGGTTGGCGTAAACATGTCCTCACTTGGGTCGTCCCAGGAGATTTTTTCCTCAACTAGTAGACCCTCTAGTGTTTTTGAACGCAATGAAAAGGATTGGCGGGCTTAGGAGTCTAGATTTCTGATTCTTCAAAAGAAGAAGAGCATGCTCTCCTATTCCATGTCATTTTCTCCCACAAACACACCAAGCATGTTCATTTCCTCAAACTTTGTAACTCAAAACTCAATCCCCCATGACGAGTCTTTGATTCTTCTGCTTGGAAAGAAGAGCAAATCCTCTAGTGAGACTAAGTAATAAGCTTAAGTTCGACTTTTAAGTTCCTATTATAAGAAAGAACAAAGCATATGAAAGCAATTTTGTCTTGTTCAATTTCCCAAAATCAATGTGATTTACTTGTTCATTTACTTTTCCAAAATTAGACAATTTGAGCTTGTTCTTTTTCCCACAAATTTAGTGCTTTGCTTGTTCAATTTCTATCTAAAAAATTAGAAAGATTGAGCTTGTTCATTTACCCACAAGATTTAGTGAATAGCTTGTTCTATTAATTTCCCAAAAAATTAGACAAGTGAGTTTGCTTTGTTCATTTCCCCAAATTTCTTATCAAATCTTAAATTGACTTGTGAGTTTCTGATTTTCCTTTAAGGAAAAGAGCATAATCCTCTAGCCAATTTACTAAGTGATGGAAAATGTATTTAGTTTTGAAATCTTTGAACAAATAAAGTCAAGTTGAATGATTCAGCAACCTGCAAACCACAAGTTAGTAGTTGCTTTCCAAATTTTTGAGAAAAAAGTCTCTGACAGCAACCTGCAAACAAATGTTAGGTTGTTTAAAACACAGAAACATACATGGTCAAAATATTAGTGGTTAGACTTTCAAATTTGCAAATCAATCAACCAAATGTGACTACCTTTCCTGAATGCGAGCCTATAATTCATGTATGTGATTAATAGTTTTGGATGCGAGCCTTTACACTAAAGGCGAGGAAAGATTTACCAGATGCGAGTCTTCCCTAGATGCGACCAGAGATGCACAAGATGCGAGCTAAGAAATCCTTGATGCGATGTGATTTCCTGGATGCGAGGATCTTTCCTGCATGTGAGCCTTGACAACTAAAGGCGACTCTGAACCTAAAAATAGAAAAAACAAATTAGCCAAAAATGATTAGAAAATGAGGAGAAATCTGAGGATTTGACCTACGATGGGTGCCATAAATGTGTATGTATTTTGTGGATCTGCTAGCTGCAACACAACACTTCAATATGTCATTGCATTAGTGAAATAACATGAAATATAAGAGTTAGAACACATATCAATCACCAAAATCGACATATGGATCCCTATCTAAGAAGAGTATGAAATCTGCTATAATTGCCCTCAAATTATGCATAAATTAGTGACAACATCGTACTTAGAATGGAATATTTAACTAAAATGCAAGCTAAATGCTCAATCAAAGTTTATTTTAGAGCTCCAATTGAAAGATTATAACAATTCTAAATGTTTGAGCTAAAATGCATTAAGAAATTAGGACAACATAAGTTTGCAAATGAAATTCTAAAATTAGGAGCCCATTGAGCTCAAAATTCATTCCTTTTATAGAAGAATTTGAGGAATGAGAGGTTAGGATTGATTTGTGAAAAGACGTGAAGATTGAATCTTTGGTGATCCATGTGAGATGAGCCAAGTGATTTAACTCTCATTGGCTAGAGAATTGACTTTCCCTTTTGCAAGTGAGGAGTTGTAATTAGGATTTTATTTAGTTCATTTTAATTTTACCTTAGCCATATATTTGTTTCTTTTTTATTTAATTGATTTGATTTAATTGGCTAAAGCAATTAATGTAAATTAGTGATAAGATCACTTAGGAGATTAAATTTGATTTAGATGAATTATGTCAATTAATTGAAGAATTGTCTTGACATAATTAGGGGTATGATCACAATTAGGGCAAATAGGGTCTCTGATCATAGCAGACCAAATTAGGGTTGTTACAATTATACCTATTAGGACCTAATTAGATCCAATTAGACCTATCAGGACCTAATTATATCCAATTAGACCCTTTAGGACCTAATTAGACACAATTAGACCTAATTATACCTATTGGGACCTATGATAGGTTATATGACCCCTGAAGACCCCATTAGACCCACTTAGACCCAATTATACCTATTAGACCCACTTAGACCTAATTAGACCTAATTAGATCCAATTATACCCTTTAGGACCTAATAACACATAATTAGACCTAATTATACCTAGCGAGACCTATGATAGGTTATATGACCCCTCAAGACCCCATTAGACCCACTTAGACGTAATTATACCTATTGGACCTAATTAGACGTAATTATACCTATTAGGACCTAATTAGATCCAAATAGACCCTTTAGTACTTAATTATATCCAATTAGACCTATTAGAACCTAATTAGATCCAATTAGACCTATCAGGACCTATGATAGGTTATATGACCCCTTAAGACCCCATTAAACCCACTTAGACCCAATCAAACCTAATTATACCTATTAGAACCTAATTAGACCCAATTAGACCCTTTAGGACCTAATTAGACACAATTAGACCTAATTATACCTATCGGGACCTATGATAGGTTATATGACCCCTTAAGACCCCATTAGACCCGCTTAGACCTAATTATACCTATTAGACCCACTTCGACGTAATTAGACGTAATTATACCTATTAGGACCTTATTAGATCCAATTAGACCCTTTAGGACCTAATTAGACAAAATTATAAACCTAATTATACCTATCGGGACCTATGATAGGTTATATGACCCCTTAAGACCCCATTAGACCCACTTAGACCCAATTTGACCCAATTATACGTATTAGAACCTAATTAGACCCAATTAGACCCTTTAGGACCTAATTAGACATAGTTAGATCTAATTATACCTATCGGGACCTATGATAGGTTGTATGACCCCTTAAGACCCCATTACACCCAATTAGACCCAATTATACCTATTAGACCCGCTTAGACCTAATTAGACCTAATTATACCTATTAGGACCTAATTAGATCCAATTAGATTCTTTAGGACCTAATTATATCCAATTAGACATATTAAGACCTAATTAGATCCAATTAGACCCTTTAGGACCTAATTAGACACAATTAGACCTATAAGGACCTAATTAGAAACAATAGGATATAGAAAATTTCATTCAGACTTGTTTAAAGTAATAGTATCTTTGTATGCAAGAAGTTCTCAAGAAGCACAACCTTCTGAAGTTGGAGAAGAGTCATCACAAGGTCAACAAGCCCAACCTCTAGAAGTTGGAGAAGGGTCATCACAAGCTCAACAAGTACAACCTTCAGAATCCCAAACAAGTACATCTCTCTCTCTCTCTCTCTCTCTCTCTCTCTCTCTCTCTCTCTCTCTCTCTCTCTCTCNCCCACACAAGTACATCTCTCTCTCTCTCTCTCTCTCTCTCTCTCTCTCTCTCTCTCTCTCTCTCTCTCTCAATTATGGTTAATATACATTTTGGGTCTTTCCCCTTAAGACTATTATTTTTGTTGTCTACATAGCCTTTGTTGAAGAGAATGTTGGACAAGGGGCATCCTAAGTTGAAGTAATAGAATTTCGAGAAGATTCATCACAAGGTCAAACAAGTATGTGTCTCTAAATCATTAGTTTATTAATTATTCCCTTTGACATGAGCATGTTTCTACTTATTTCATCAAAGTCCCCTTAAGATGAGCTATTAAGAGAATGTTTTAATTTTGTTTGCAACCCAAGTACAAGCAACATATGAGAATGTTATTCTAGCCCAACAGTTGAAGAGAAAAAATAATCGTAAAAGCATACATCATTTAATTGATATGGATGTAGAAAAATTGAGAGATTATGCTAAACACTACAAAGAGGGCATTGAATAAAAAGTCTAAGGAAATAATTGCACAATTTGAGAATCTTGATACACTTGAAAAAAACCCAACTATAATCAATTACACTTCTTAAAGATGAGTTAAAAGAGCCATTAAAATTGTTGGGTGTAGATGCAAGCTTGAAAAAGGCAAAAGCGTCTAACATACAAAAAAGTATTGTTGAAAGTGTTAAGGAAGGTTTGCATTCCATTGGGAAAACAACTATATCTGCAGATAAGTTCATTTCAAGAAGAGTGATACTTACATCTATTTGAAATAAAAACATGTCCCAAAAAAGATAAATTTCTTCACTTTCATCTCATATCAGGTACAGAAGGAAGACAATAACACATTATTTGAAAAGGAGAATCAATTTGGATGATACTACATTGGAAGGTAATTGTACACTAATGTGTAGAGCTTTTCGCTCTGATAGGATTAAGGAAACACTTAGGAACTTGGCTACGACATTTTGGACTGATCATACTCGTCCTTCACCAAATACAAGAGATGTTATCAAGAAGAGGATCGGGCCTAAGGAGTATTTGTAGCACACAAAACATTGGTTGGACAACACAACATGAATTGTATCTCTCATTTTGTAATTCAAATCCTAACATTAAGATTGGACAAACAATGTTTGAAAGATTAAAGCCATATTTTGTAAAGATAAATAAATCTTTTGAAACGTGTTGTTGTCAATATCATGTTGAATTTGATCTCTACTATCAAGGGTTTAGAAAGATGATAGAAGAAAATGGTGGCTCTCAAAATGCTTTTCTGAAACGTCCAAGCCAATTCATAGCATCAATCTTATGTAACAAATCAATTGATCATGAAAGACCTGAAATAGATTGCATAAGAGGAACTTGTCAAACATGAGGTGATTTGGCTAAATTTCCTTTGAGACTTAAAGATACTAACATAACGAGGATGGTAAAATGTAAGAGTTACAAGTACATAAAGTCTAAAATGAAAGTTGGGAAAGAATCAACAAGGTTGGAATATGTAGAGGAGGAGATACTTGTTGCAACATTTATGGAGAATTTTCGTAAATTGATACAACCATATATACGTCATGTTTTTTTTTGTTAAATGGCAAGTAGAACAGTTCCAACTACTAAGAGAAACTTTTCTAGTTAGAAAAATTTTATCGGTTGTTGACTTTGTAGAGAATTAATCTTTTGTTTCTCAAAAACAACTTCAAGCAGAATACTACTATATAGAGCAGGTCACTATCATGGTACATGTTTCTTATCGACATGCACAATTAGATTTGGATGGTGTTGAAAGTACATATCAAGCACAGGTCCTAAAGAAAGAATATCACTTTTACATTAGTGATGATAAAGAGCATGACATACATTTTGTTGAGCATTGCTTAAGACATTTTTTGGATATTTGGAAAACAAAGGCATCAAAATTGAAAAGTATTTTGTTTGGTGAGGTGGATGTGCAACACAATTTAAATCAACAAGGCCATTTTATGCACTATGTAGATACCATCGATACCAAAAGATACCACATATTTGGAATTTCTTTGAGACACTGTATCAAACATGCTTTAAGAAAGTATCAGCTGGACTATCAGGGATAGCGTACAAATAATGTTCATGATGTAGTTGAGTGGTGCAAGACGCATTTTGTGGTTCCAAATCAGGATAACACAACATCACGATTGGATCGAGTCAATACCATTCAGAGTATTATGGGATATATCGGGTATAAATGCAACATCACTTGTTTTGAAGTTTAAATTTATGTATGTACTTTAAATTTATTGACCATTAAAGAACATATATATATATATATATATAGTTGTCTTAAATTTTTACATGTCTTTTTTAAGATCCCTGCATTCAATTATGAGTACATATAGTAATGTGTGGTCATTGTACACTAGAGATTACTCATGCTTTTGTTTTGACTACATTTCTAAAAACTATGGTGAATGTATCAACCGAAAAAGTGGATATGTTAGTGAATGGAATTTGGTTCCACTAGATGTTACTAATACAAATGATGAAGTTGAGGATGAAAGCTTTCACGACATTACTATTTATTACGTTGCACCAAGGAAAGGATGAAGCTAACAAAGAATGAAACAAGCAATGAAATTATGTTTTCGATAGGTTAGTAGTATACATTTATGTTTAATTTATTACAATTTAGGTTCAACTTGCGATGGAATTATGTGCACGTTTATCGTTAATTTCACATCTAGATGTATGTTGTTGAACTTGTCTATGCAGGTTCAATTGTTGTGCAAGGAACATATTTGAAACAAATCAAAATATTAAAACAAGGGATTCATTTTATTGATTATCAACCTAACAACAAGGTTTATCCGTATAGCCATCATGTAATTGCCATTATCCTATCTTTTCATCCAGTGAGAGGGCATGGGGTTCGTAAGTGGAGACTTGATACTAATGACCATGAGAGAATATTAAATGTTATCCTAGAGCGAGCCGAACCACTTGATGTGGACTAAAACACACATGAAATATGATATGTACTAAATTTGTCACGGGTGAGACTAGAGGTTTTCTTAGCTCCATTCTTTACTACCACTACCTGTAGTGAATGGAGCAATTTTTTAAAATTTATGATATCTCAAAAATGTCTTCAGGATGCATATCATGCATGTTGCAATACTTTAGTTTTATCTAGTTGATTAATTAGGTCATGTGGATACTTATTTAGTTTAATATGAATGTGTAGATCATGCAAGTTGCAATTACTTAATTCTAGGATAATTTAATTTTATAGAATTGTTCATTAATTTTATGTTCCATAAATACTTAATTAGGATCATTCATAGAATAAACTGAAAAAATTAACTTGGATTGATTGAAAACATATAAATTAAACATGTACAAAGAATTAACTTGGATTGATCAAACATGTACACATATATTAAGCACATACATCAAACATGTATAAGCATAAACTACATCATCAAATCATAGGTAAGTATTTAATCATCAAATGTCTAGGTCAAGTTAAAGTATAGTTCATAATGTCTCAAACATCAATCACTAGATCAAGTATATAACACATGTACATGTTAAGATCAATGAATCATAGATTGAAAGTACATGTAAACATGATACATGTGTATAGAGTGAAAGTATATAACACATGTGTGAAACATCAATCATAGATCAAGTATGTAAAGATCAATCATAGATCAAGTATGTAAACATAAAACATAGAGATCAAGTACTATAAGCATGAAACATGTGTCAATCATGTCAAACATAGATCAAAGTGTACAATACATATGTCAATCGACTCTAGAGTCTAGAAATGAAATATAACATCAAATGTATGTATGTATGTATGTGTGTGTGTGTGTGTGGATCAAATATGAAAGTACCTAGGACTCATCATGATGACTCCTCACTAAGCAGTCAGACCCAAAGTGACTATCATTATGTGAAGGATGTGAAGATCCCTACAGAGAAAGAGATAAATTAATATATAAATGTACACATCTTTTTAAGTTTAATAAAATATTACAAGAAAAAATGTTATAAAGTGTCTAGACACATGTACTACATGTACACCCATCAATAAATTAAAAACTCACTTGTCCACTACTGATGTCATCATTGAGTGAGTCCC
>MU225402.1:134696-149374 GCA_018584345.1 Thuja plicata | reverse complement strand
TGCATATATACAAACAATATATATTATAAAACAATAAAATATGCAAATTAGAAATGTGAAAAACCTGAAGCAAATTGACGTTTGATAAAACGGAAGCCACTGTTCTGTCACTTTCAACCCAGCCGAATCAGTCAAAATGACTGTTTCGGCGGGCTTTTTTCCGCCAAAATAAACCTAATTACTTTCGATCGAAAGTAACCAAGTTACTTTCGATCGAAAGTAACTAGGTACTTTCGATCGAAAGTAACTTCCAATCGAAAGTATCCATTTTGGGTACTTTCGATCGGAAGTTACTCACTTCCGATCGAAAGTTTTTAATTGTTT
Source organism: Thuja plicata (assembly GCA_018584345.1). Lineage (NCBI taxonomy): Eukaryota > Viridiplantae > Streptophyta > Pinopsida > Cupressales > Cupressaceae > Thuja > Thuja plicata. The sequence continues at coordinate 149,050 of MU225402.1, read as the reverse complement.
CGATCAAAAGTATCTAACATGTTTTAGTGGGTCACGCTTTTCGAGGCGAATTCCTTCCTCCCGAAAAGTGTAACCCACTATTGTGGTATCACCCAGATACGATGTTGAGGAAAGCTATTCAACTCAAGTATATTTGCACTAATGAACAAACAACTGACATTCTCACCAAGCCTCTCTCTCGGGTGAAATATGTACATTTTTGAGACAAGCTTGGGGTTGTGGAGAATGTTGCTCTTGCCGAGAGGAAGTCTCAGAATTTGTTTTTTTTGTGCTAAAATGCATATTTCTCTGAGATGGAGAAATATGAGGTGAAAGTTCTTGAAAGATGTGCTTTTTCCACACATGGGAGTAGCCATGGTGGACGTCATGTTGAGAGATTCTGTGACGACATCACATTGAGTGATTCCGTGATGGGCACTTGTGTATATGCTTATTTCCACACATGGGAGTAGCCATGGTGGACATCCTGTTGAGAGATTCCATGATGACATCACATTGAGTGATTCTGTGATGAGAGCTTGTGTATATGTTCATTTCCACACATGGGAGTAGACATGTGGGTGAGTCCATGACGTTATCATGTTGACAGTTTCTGTGATAATTTTTTTCCACACATGGGTGTAGCCATTGTGGGTGTCATATTGAGAGATTCCATGACATGGATATTTGGAAAGATGCCTCCCTAGCTAAGATGGAGTGTTGGCATTAGGTAGCTGCAGGAGATATCTTTCACTCATATATACCTACAGTAGTTATCTCTATGATATGGTTTTGATCCTCCTTTCGACGTGATGTGTTATGTTATTGCCTATTCATTCAAATATTAATCTATATTCTCCGATGTCGCTTCATCTAGATGTTAGTTGTATCTCTCTTAACATCAATAATTATCCTTTCTTTGAAGACGGATGGTTCAAGACTATGAACAGTCTTCTCTTCGTTGACAAACGGTCAATTCAAGACTATGGAGAGTCTTACTTTCATTGATAGACGGTTCCACAAAATGAAGAGCCACTTTCTTATGTAACATCAATTGGTTCATTTGTCACGACAGACTAAACATGTAGAGTATGTTGTTTTGTGTAATGTGATGTTCATTCTAGTATTGAATTCGTTGTTGGTCAGAGATTACTATTCGAATGTTATTCTTGTGTTTTGGCACAATTGTTCATATACAGTGTTTAGTATTGTATGTAGAATATAGAGTCTTTGTTTATTATGTCAGTTGTTTAGTTTTGATATGCATTGTAATTCAAACTACTGATTATTCTTCAATAAAAGAGAATTTTTGTGGTTGGGTTTTTCCCCTCAAGTAGGAGGGTTTTCCTAGGGTAATTATTGTGTTCTCGTGTTCACTAATTTGTTTTGGTGTTGCTTATATTTATTTCTGTGATAAAAATCAACAATAAGAATCAGCATTTTACACATAAATTTACAAATATCAACCTCACTTGATGTTTCCTCTGGTTCAAAGGTTCGTTGTTCATCATTGTTCGCCTTCAAACGCTCACTATTGAAAACGGCAATTCATTTTTGACAATGGCTTTTTTAATTTAAAAAGCCCTAATAAGAGGCTTTGATTGAATACGGGTTCGGTCGAACCTTTGTTTTGATCGAAAGCATGACGTCAAATACGAGTTCAGGCAAACCTTTGTTTTGATCGAATACAATCTCAAAGCTAGTTCACAACTATACTCAATTAATTATAAGTAAAAAGATATGGTACTTTGGCCAAAATAAAAGTCTAGGAATAGTAAAACATTTTACAATATAATCTCAAGACACTAGCTGAAGAGATCTCACTTTAAAAAAATATACTATTCATTAACTATCATAAAAAGAACGACAATATTCAAGAACCAATATTACCTCTATCATAGCCCATTTATCATCAAAACTTTTTCCTTCCCACAAAATTTTTTTGTCAATTTCTTTTTTAAAAAACTACTCAAATATTAAAAACATGCAAAACAAAATTATTAATTGTGTGGAGCAATTTTTAACAAATAAGGTCACGTACCTGATTTTTTTGTAAATGAGAAACATAATACCCAATAGATCTTCCCAACTCCTTTGCATCTTCTAATCTGATTCTCTTTTATATAAGTAACATAATAAAATGAGGAAAGTAGAATCAAAATATATTTTAAATACTCAAGAGAGCAAAGATTACCTTTTTTTCTTTTGAATCTGTAAAAGATCTCTTTAGCCATCTCCACCAATTTAGAACATCTCCAACCCAAGATATCGATCCATTTCCTACAACATCTCCAACCCAGGATATCAATCCATTTCCTACAATTTTTACATATTTTTATCTTATTATAAGAATTGGATAAGAAATGACTAACCACTTTCCTCTCAAAATTCCTATTAATTTGCTCTTAAAAAAAACCATGCAAGTCCTCCAATTTATTGTTGGCTAAAACTGTTTTTTCATCTAGCATATTCCCGTCTTGTGCAAGAGAATAAAAAAGTTTGTAACTTTCAAAGACTTTTCTACAAAAACATTTTCAATATGGCAAGCATAAGATTCCATTATCAATTGACACCTCCCATGCACTTTTAACTTTTATTACATTGGCATAAAGCAACTAGAAAGTGCTCCCTTGTCTCATCTTTCACTTTGGCCTTTATCAATAGGCATATATAAATATTGGTCATTTAAAGTAGTAAAACATTATATAGCATGGTTTTTCTTAACCAATGGGTTAAAAAATAGTCTCATGACTAGATCCGCCAAAAATATAAGATTCCAAACAACTTTATTAAAGCAAAAATCGGTATCATTTTAGAGCATTTTAAGGAGGGACATCATATAACAATAATATTCATTAAAACAGTACGAGATTATTCAATGAGTAAAATCCCAAATATAAATATTATGTAATTCCAATTTTCATAAGGAATTTTTCAATTATATTGTTAAATGGTTCATTCTATATTTTGTTATAGAAAGAAAATGTACAACTAATCTTTTTATATATTCTATATATGTTAATTTTTCAATTGTATTGTTAATTGGTTCATTCTAGATTTTGTTATAGAAAGAAAATGTACAACTAATCTTTATATATATTCTATATATGTTATCTAATTATTTGGATTATAATTTGAAGTATATTAAATTCTAATATTTAATTTGACTTATTTTATATGAAAACTGACATAAATCTGAATTGAAGGCTAACTTTTATTACAATCATTCTTATACCTTAAAGGGAAACTGAATTTCAGATGTGATCTGCCATTACTGTTTATTCTAAACAAATTGTAACAAACCCATTTGCAACAATTTTGACCACCAAATTAAACAACAAATTTTTTAAATTGAATGTTCAGGACATCATATTTAAAGACTAATAGGACATTACTTAATCCATTTAGAGAGATTGAAAATCAGGTTAGATCACATCGAGAATATTGCCCAGCACTACATTTACATTCTGCACCTAAGATACTACACTTAAAAACACTTAAAAACATCTAAACGTTCTACATTAACTTATTTCTTATGTCTTGAAAGATTTATATTGCACCCCTCTTGCGACAAATCCCTAATAAAGCACCACACTGATTCCAAAACAATATCATTCACATGTACAACTACAGATACAAAAGTCTACAATTCCTGAGGAAATAAAAGACTGCACAGACAAAATCATACCTCTACTAAATTGTGCCATGTTCTGAAACAGAGAAGAATGCAGGGACTAATGGGTGATAAAATTTGCAACCTGGTAGCAATGATAGAATTTGTAACCTGATAATAATTGAACGTATCTATATATAATAAAGAAATAATATTTCTCACAATTCATAATATTTAGTACAAGTTACAAACTATTCTTATCCCCAAATCAACAAAATGAGTTATGAAAGGCAGTCCTATCTCCCCATTTTAGTTATTACTTCCTGCCTGGAACTACAGTGGAAGGGCTGACGTTAAACCAGTGATTAAAACATTTTTACTTGTGTATCAGGAACTCTCTTTTGCTCCTGCTAATTTGTATTGCATGTTGAAGCTTGAAGATTAAAATGTGTTCAGAAGTTAACAAGCCGCAAATTTGACAGGCTGTTAACAGGTTGTTTAACCTCTGCAAAATGGCAGCGAAAGGTTGCAGTTTCTGAGGAAGAGAATGCACTTCCCACTAGGTCTATGCCATTGCATTGCAGATTGTCAGAACAAAATGTCACGTGATAGTGCGGGTTATCAGTTGCAGCCAGAAAGACAGAACTATAATGGAGGGCGCATACACTTAAAAAGTGATCAATGCATATGCATCAAACCAATCACAATTACAATTTTCTTGTGTTTGATTTTCTGCTAATGATCATGATAAAAAGTGTAGGATTTTTAGGGGGTTAAATTTATTAAACATATTTTTGTGTGACCTGATTGGGCTTTCTTCGGCCCTGAATACCCAAGCTAGAGAAGGCGGAGGAGAATGTCAGAAAAGAATAGAAGCTCGAGATACAAGCTGCAGCCTGCACAGTTGGGCAAGGCCCTGCATGCAGAGATGGTGTTGTAGAGGCAACTTATGGACATGTGTTGCTGGAAATGTGGGGAATGACAGTATAAATAATTGGTATATGCATAAGGTAGTATTTGTTGACTGTAAACATTATGCAGTACAATGTGGTAAAGTTTTTGAGTTTCTGTTATTTTTATCTGATAAAGTTCTAGTGTTATTGTTCTTTTATCATTAGCTTTTACTGAACGTTTGTGGCAAGTGAGCTGCTACTGAAATGTTTTAGGATATCATGAACAACAACAGCACCACCACCAAAGTCGCCCTCCAGGAAGAGCTCCTCCCTGTAACCTGAAGGGACTGTCTTCCTACGTAACTCTTTGTGAAATTCAATTATATGACTCTTTGAGAAATGTAGCCATTAAACAACCCAGCATTGCGCTTGGATAATATAATCACTTCAAATCTAGATTTCATGCCATCAAGGCCCCTAAAAGTAGGATCACAATAACCTTTTGGGCTCAGATGATCTGGTCTACCAGACAAGAAGTAGATTTCTGTCGATTTAAAGAAAAGACAGTGGAGTTTGAATAAAGGAATTTACAAAAGACACTCACAATATACTCTAGCTCCAAATAGATATTGGCAACCATTGAAAGACTTGCCTAAGAATTTTCTGAAGGTTCTAGACGAAATTGTGTCAGGCTGCTCAAAATGCTGTTGTAAAGAAATATGGACAAAGTACAAAAACAAATAATCTATCTCATAATCATAATATGATTTTCATTTCATCAATTAAACTGCCAAACTTAAATTAATGTCAGAAAAGAGAGCTAAGAAATTATAACGTATAGTGCTTTTTAGGTTTTTGTTCTCTAAAAATTTTGGGCACAGGGCTCTGATGTCCTTGAAACTTCCCATTCTTGAGCTTCTCAAATGTCTTATAGTTGCAATGGATGAACTATAAATACTAAGGAGGTACACTGGTAGTTATACTACCAAATACAAAAGACAGATTCCATTCCTTGAACATTGCAAGAAACATAGGCCCCTAAACTTCTGCTGCTTCCTGCATGGAAACATATTCATTACTTATACTAGAGATACTCTAATTTCCTAGACACAAAACCAACACTGTTCTTCCAGTCAAGACTGTTCTTCAAGACTTGGCAGGAACCTCGCTGCCTTGCAGCCAGGGCAGCCCTTGTTTGTTAATAGTTCTTATTGATTATTTTATTATTTGAGTTAAATTACTTAAATTATTTACTAAAATATAAAAACATATTGTTAGTCCCTGGCTTACAAGGCAGAGAATAATGTTTTGAGTGACATGCCTATTACAATTAATTTGCGCATTGAAATCTCACACAATATTTAAGCTATGGTTTGCTTTCATTTATTTATTAAAATGTTATTTTTTCTTTTATAAGAAATATTCTGATTGGCCCTCATTATTTCACTACGCTTTTTAGCAAATATCTGGGGAAAATAATAGATCACACCAATCAGGAAAAGGTGAACGAAAAATAAAAGACCTTTTGTAATGTTTTACTCGGAGCAGAACACAGACACATTTTGTTACCATTCCTCAGTACCCACCGTTTCAGCGTGAGCTGGTCCATTTTCCCATCGATGCCAGTTGCAGGGGACTTCAATGTTTCTCAAAGACTTTATTACAAAACACACTTATAATCATGTATGATAAGTGTGGAAGTTTAGTTGATACTCGCAAAATGTTCGATAAAATGACAGAAACAAATGTCTTCTCATGGAATATGATCATTGCAGCTTACAGGAGACATGGGAGACATGGGTTCCTTGAAGAAGCATTGCTGTTGTTTCAGGGAATGCAACAAGCGGAAGTCCAACAGAATACATTCACCTCTGCGATAATTCTTTTGGCGTGTGCCAACCTGGGAGCACTAGAACCAGGTATGGAAATTGACCAACAAATAATTCAATGCGGTTTTCTGTCAGACGTTGTGGTTTTAAATGACCTGATGGCCATGTATGTAAATTAGGGAAATATGCGAAAGCAACACCAATTGTTTATGAAAATACATAATGCAAATGTGATCTCATGAACCACCATTATTATGGTATATGCACAAAACAGTGATCTTGACAAGGCTCTAAGGGTTTTCAATGAAATGCCTCAACGTACCATCATTTCCTGGAACGTGATGATTGCAGCATATATCCAGAATGGTGTTATTGATGAGGGTTTTAGGCTTTTTAAGAAAGTGCCTAAACCAAATGTAATGTCATTGAATGCCGTCATTACTAAATATGTGTGAAATGAGCTCGGTGAGAAGGTTTCGGAGGTTTTTAAACAAATCCAATTGGCTGGTGTAAAACCAAACTTGGTAACCTTTGCTAGCATCCTTACAGTATGCATGAAAACGGGAGCTTTGGAGCTTGGTATGGAGATCCATGGAAGAATACTTGAAAGTGGATTATTGTCAGATGTTGTAGTTGTGAATACCCTGATAGCCATGTATACAAGATGCGGAAGCACACAGAAGGCACGTGAATTGATTGACAAAATGCCTACACAAAATGTAGTCTTATGGAATGGAATGATTGCAGGATTCCAGAAAAAGCTTTGGAGATTTTTAAGCAAAAACAAAAAAATGATTTCCAATCTGACCAATTCACCTTTGCCACTGTCTTGATTGTGTGTGTCAAAATGAGGAGCTTGAGGACAAGGTATGGAGATCCATCAAAAAATAATTGAAAGGATGTTGTTGTGAATGCTCTAATAAACATGCATCCAAAATGTGGAACCATTTCAACTTATTAGAAAGAATGCCACAGCAAAACACAGCCTCGTGGAATGTGATTATTGTAGGATTAGCACAAAATGGTTTTTTATACGAGGCATTAAATCTTTGCCTCAACAAGATGCTGTCTCATGGACTACATTTACTTATGGATACACACAAAATGGGCTTGACGGCAAGGCTCTAGAAATGTTTAAGCAAATGCAAAACTCTGTCATTTAGTTCATGTCATGTTTATGTTCTTTGGTGTAATAGACGATTTTTTTCAAATTAGATTTATAGGTAAGAGAGTGCAAACTGCAAAGTAAAGCTAGATCGCAAATCTCAAATATAAATCTGATACAGAATAACATTTCTGCACAGTACTTAGTTAGTATTCCATAAAATTAAAACCCCCCATTTGTTGTGCTTTGAATGATGCCCATAGTGGCTCAGGCTGTGAATTGTATGTGCTTGAAAGCTTCTGAAAAAAATATTTTCACAGATCCATTTTAATGTAATGTATTATCTTGCGATTGTAGAATTTCCAAAGACCACGCTTCTTTAAGACATTCAATCAAACAGTTTGCTACCTTGCCTATTTTTATGCATTTTGCATACATTTATGCCTGGGCATTTCAACTGAAATGGCTGATTAAATTTCTCAATGTCTATCCTAACCTGTTCTCTTTGAGGCATTCTGTCAAACAGTTATAAGTGTTTTATGCCTGGCCATTTCAAACAAAAACTATCTTTCCGTTATGCTTTGATACCCCATTCTCTTTGATGCATTCTGTCACACAGTTCATGTGCCTTTGTCTGTGCTTCCACTTTTTGCATACATGTCTACCAGAGCATTTCCATCTAAAAAACATCTGACAAAACTCTTCTACCCTTTATAAGTTTATCCTTTGATGGATGCCCATTCCCTGATCCAAAGCTCCATTTTGGTATAGACAGGGAGGTTGTTGCCAAAGGTTGCAGCTTTACACTTGCCAATTGCATTTAGAACACCACTTGTTATTTTACTTTTTCTTTTGCATTGGATCAATATCTTGGATTCCTAATTTAATTACATAGGTGAATCCACTAAGTCTAAGACCAATTCCGACTCTTAATTATGTCATATTATTCTATTCAAAACTTGTCTAACCTAGTTATCACTAGTCTATTTATTCTAGATAAGATCAACATAGTGATTATGTCTCCAATACAAGATCATTGGGATGATCACATGTAATCATTTCAAATTTTAATTTACTACATTCCAAAAAAACGTGGATGGTGTCGCTGGACCGTGGGACATTCGTTGATAGAAGTCAATAAGTCAATAGCAGTATTAAAAAGGAGGGCATTAAAAAATACAGCTACAAGAACATTCTTCTTGCACATTACATAGCATATTGGTGGCATTTTTGTGTCACAAAAGTGAGAAATCATGCCCAAGGCTGACTTTGGCGAGCTGTAGCTGGTGGCATTTCATTTTGGTTTTCTATGAATCTGTACCCAATTCAATCAGTCCTAGGTAGGTGAAAAGGAATACCGTATAACTTTGAATTAAACCCTGCTTAGGCATATGCATCAGCAATTGCAATCAAGGGATCAAATTTTGATGCAAGTCATCCCTTGAATAGAACACTATTGTTAATTGTGGCATCTTATCCATGCCATCATTTGCATTGAATATGTCACAGAGCCTATCAAATAGTTCATGTGCCCTTTTCATGTAGTATTATCTTCATACATGTCAATTCTAGCAATCGCAGCCTCCCCAAACTAGGATATTCCAAATGGTTTTCTATGTATCTATAGCCAATTCAATTGATACTAGCTGAGTGGAAACTCCAAGGTGAAAAGGTATAACTTTGATTTAAGCCCAGTTTAGGTCACCAATTACAGTGCAAGGGATCAGAATTTGAAGTGAGTCATCCCCATGAAAAAAAATTATATTATTCATTGTGGCATTTTTTCTAACAAGCGAACTTGCTTTCTTCAAGTTTCCACAATGACAAATATGTGAATCAAGCCCTGCACTTACACCTGCTACATTGATCCTTGAAACAATACTGCCTAACATCTAACCTTGAAGAATCTGAAAATAATATATCTTTTCTTGGAAAATTTAGGTAAGCAAGACTCTGAGAAAGAACAATCCAGCAGTAAAATGACCAATATTGATTTTAACAATAATATATTTGAACATTGATTTTCATAGCGGCAAATGAATTGCACTTGAAACGAATTGTTACTGTGGCATAGTTGTTTTCAAAAAATTATTTAAAAATTAATAATATCACACTCCTCTTTATATAGGCTGCAATGCTAAGACCAGTTTTTCAACTCCATTGCACCTGGTGGACTTGCTGGTGACAGAAAGGGAGGTGTTCCTGCCTCAGCTTTTCCTTTCAGTTCACAACAAACCTGGAAAGAGAGAATAAAGATCTTGATCTGCCTGCTCACAAGATGTTTAGCATGGTTTTTATGCACAATAGTTTTCAATGTGTTGTTTTTATGTTTCCAGCTTTACTAAAGTTGTTACCAGATATTCATTATTTGTTACAGGTAATGGTTGCAACCGTTTGTTGTGAGGAAATAGCAAATGAAAAACTTGACATCTGATCAGATACTTAGTTACTGGTTAATTACTAATAGGAAAAGTCTTGTTTGCAGAGCTTCCCCTTGGTTTGTGGCAATATTGTTCAGCGTTGGCAAGAGCTTGAGGAAGCTGTACAATATGAGCTGGTACCATCATTTGGGAGGAAACTAAGCTCCATTTTAGACAAATATTTATCAGAGTAAGTTTTAAATCCAACTCAATAAATCTGGTCAGTACATATTTCAGATTTTCCTTTGCATACTTAGCTTGTCTGAGGAGCAGTTCATTTGAATCTCCCGGCGTTATCACTTGTTTTTGTGCATTTTGTTTTAACTCTTATAACAAGAGATTCTTGTAACTAAAAGAAGCTAGATAGTTTTATTACTTGTGAGATATGTTTCTGGGGGTTCAGTGTGCCCTCTAAATTCATTTCACAATCAGAAAGTGTCGTAGCAAACTTTTATGACATTTTTAGTTATCATATTCTCAATTTCCAAAATCTCATCTCACATTCACCAAAAAAAAGCTTGCAGAATGATCATCTAATGTTGGTGAAAAAGCGCAGAGATGATGCTCCTGTAAATCAGCACATTGAGCAATTGGATCAAGAAAACAGAGAACTGCAAATGCCCTCAAAAATTGCAAAATCTGTGAGTTTTACTCCAGAACCATATACAAGTGATAGGTGCTAGGCATATTGCACATTGTACCATGGACCAAGATAAAGATATCTTTGTCCCCCAACATTATATTGAAAATTAGAAAAGATATAAGATATGTTTCAAGTTTTTTTAAGACTTGCAAAGTTAGAAACATAAAAGTTTTGTTTCAAGTTTCTATTTCAAATTGTCTCTTTTCTTCCCTTGCCATTTTGCAATTCTAAACTACCATGCATTGTATATAATATATATTTTATTGCCATTCTATTGCATAAATTTTAAACAGATGTAATCTTGTATTATAAATAGATTGAAATAATATGTATTATGAATAATCCACTTCAACACGTTCCATAAATTATTAAAAAATTCAAATGTACTGCAGTAAAAATGAAAATTTAAAACAAATGAAACCCTACTTAGGAATCACCATGGCTATAGCCATTGCCAAGCTATGTGCAACTGCAATGGCTTGTGATTGCTTATGTTCCTCATTTACAATGGCATGGTCCATTAACAAAACCACTGCCCTCTTTAACTTTGCCCTACAAGGACCATAGACTGATAGACTTGGCATCTATTTTGGACCTTGGTAGTTCAGAGCACCAAATTTGTTGACAAGTGTGTATGAAGGTGCAGCAATAGATGAGCTCAATGATAGCACAGTAGTAGAGGTGATTTTGTTACAAACTCAAATTATTCCAAGTGGGTCTACAGAGAATGCAGATGGGTGTCTAGAAATGTATTAATGGATTGGTGAAACAAGACCTTTGGAACATAGTATGGACAACCATCAAAGGATAGGTAAGGGAAATTTTTGTTAGATGTTATCATTGGAATTGCCCTTTGCTTGCAGCCCCTAAGCATGTATGCAAAATGTGGAAGCATAGACAAGGCAAGTGCAGATTCCAGCTATCTTAGGTAAAACAAGTACCATAACCCTGAAAACTTATTAAATAGTTGGTCATAACCGTGTTCCAAGCCTTTCAAACATGGCACAAATGTTCACACATTATGCATTTCCGACAAAAGGCAGGGACTCCAGCTCCTTCAGAGCTCTTGTTATCTTATATCTATAGATAAAATATATTATTGATTTAAAAAAATTGGAATCATAAAGGACTCTAAATAATCCATTTAATATAAGAGGTCAAACTCAATCCATCCTTTACAAATCTCCTTGTTTTTGTTTTTTCAAAGAAAAAATATAATTGTGAAGCATATTAAAACAGGAAATAACATACAGGGCCTTATTTCCTAAGCAACAGGATTGCCTTATGAGGGCCATTACACCAACATTCTATACAAGGGCAGATCTCGCAGATTGGTCCAGAGATCATTAAACTTCATTCAATACATTTTTCTCTAAAACTAACAAAGGGATTTCCAATGAATAGGGCATCACGTAGGTCAGATTAGAAGATTTACCTGTCTCAACGACCTCCTCGAAAGAATTTGCCTGAAGCTCGCCCTTTTTCATCATCTCCAATCCAACGACCATGGCAAAAGGGTGTGTTGCGAATCTGTACTCCCTCACACAACACTTCCAGACAGAGCGCAACTGCCAGAGAAATCCTTCTGAACAGAACTTCCGGCGGCAACAGCTTTAGGGTTTCATACCAGAGCGGAAACGGTCTGTACTTAAGTTAGACCCCTCATTTTAGGATTATGAATTTTAGTTTAATAAGTTCTATAATGAATATTAGATATTTAGTTGCTGCCCTAGGCCGTAGGAGCTGTATGTCACTTGATAAGTAGGAGATATTTTCCACAGCAAGTCAAATTGTGATATTGCTATCAGGATTCAACTGTGTAGTTTTTTGAGTCAAACTCATTGACCCATGATTCATGAGTAGTGGTTCACATGAACCCATCTCTCATGAGAATGAATGGAACACTTAGCACTCATTGGATCTAGGTGATGCTCACAAAGGTGAAGCACCGGGACTTCCCGGGAGGTCACTCATCCCAGTACTACTCCAGCTCGAGCGCGCTTAACTACGGAGTTTCCTCCATGGTTAAACCCACTCTGCTTGCATCCTCATTTGCAAAACCTTCACCAAGTGTTGTGCCTTATGAACCATTCATTAGAAAACCCCTTAAGCTCATCAATTGATAAGTAGGAGATATTTTCCACAGCAAGTCAAATTGTGATATTGCTATCAGGATTCAACTGTGTAGTTTTTTGAGTCAAACTCATTGACCCACAATTCATGAGTAGTGGTTCACATGAACCCATCTCTCATGAGAATGAATGGAACACTTAGCACTCATTGGATCTAGGTGATGCTCACAAAGGTGAAGCACCGGGACTTCCCGGGAGGTCACCCATCCCAGTACTACTCCAGAATGTATGTCACTTGTTATTATTAACCATTATTTTATAGAAAATTAGACATAATACTCGTATTTTTAAAATGTTTATCTTAATTAATGTAGAGATAAATTTTTTAATGATATTTTTTTTTTAAATTTCATTAAAGCTAATGGTGGAGGGAAAAGAGATAAAGTTATACCACTAACAATCGCACCTTGGTGTGCAATGGGTACATGGAAGAGGAATGAAAGATCGGTTAGAGAAAGTTTTGGTTTTGTATAATTGTTGTAGATGAAGATAAAATAGAAAATGTTAATACTTATGGTAGTTGTAGATTTGTAAAAATTGCTAAGGCAACCCATGCTTCAAATAAAAAGTTAACAGAGGAAAACAACCTAAAATTCCTTCCCCTAATAATGAAGAGTACCCCTCCCAAGTTTGATAACAAGTTTGTAGATGTCAGTGACGATGATTTGAAGAAGGATGACACCGAAGATGAAGATGAGCATGGATAAATATAATGTTATGTCTAATATTCTTGTCAAACCTTCTAAATGATTTTAATTTTTAGTTTGGTAAAAATACTAACGGATGCACAACACCATATGTTGAACGTGGAAATTGTTTGCCTATTTTGATGATTATATCATAAATTAGACAAGATATTTGTTTGACTCTACATGTAATACATTGACGTAGAATACTATAGGAATGTTCATAACCTATTTTCTTGTTTGTCCAACTTCAAGAATTTGTTGTGTGGTTTAACCTCATCACAATTTATGGTTAACATGGTTTCTTAGGGGAGAATTGATAGACTAGTTTTAATGTGGCAATTAACCTTGTTCAGCTAGAGTCAATAACTATGGGGAGACTAGTAGCTCCCTAGATCGACTATGCAAGAATGTGGCAGCACAAACAAGGCCCTCGGTGAAATATTTATTAGCCGATAGGCTTCCCTTCTCAGGTTGCTTGCAACCGGAAGTTGACTCACGCCGTGATACCACTGCCGTGCCAGAAAATGACTGTTGATAAATGGTTTCATATCGCCATGAAACAATGTAGCGTGCGTGTTTTAAACCGTTTTATTGTTTATTGCAAGGAAAGTTGTGTTACATCTAAACTTCATGTCGCTTCTAAAATCAATGCGCCGCTTGCAACCCAAATCAATAAATACATAGGGGAGAGGACCCAGTACTTGAGCATGTACCAATTGTTGTGAGGGTGGTTGTTATTTTTTGATTCAGTTATGATATCAATTTAGCCTATTGATTGAACAAAAATATATCAATTTTTATATATTTATTTATTGATAATTATAAGACAATAAATCATTAAAAAACTACATTGCATATATCATTGATTTACTAAAATTGATACAAATACTAAACAAGGTACATTCAATGTATATTTCATGTCAAACAATATACAATTGGAATTTCCATTTATTAAAGTACTCTATACACAATATAAACAAGTAGGTATAATATATTATATATAAAATTGTACATTTCTGGAGGATAGTTGTCCAAATACATGGACAAGACA
>MU225402.1:89602-105234 GCA_018584345.1 Thuja plicata | reverse complement strand
CCGAGAGCTACTCGGCCGAGTATAACTCGGCCGAGTATGCCAATAATCTCACCCCCGAAATGTCCCAGGGGGTGACAGATTATTGTGCATTTACCCAGAAGTGGTATGATAATCATACATACATATATATACATAATTATGTGTATGTTTACATAATCATGCATGTGTGTGTGTGTGTGTGTGTGTGTGTGCGCGCGCATCATTATGTTGGCATACTTATTCATTATTTTCATTATTGTTACTTTGTTTTAGGTCTTCTCAATGGATAAAACATTTGGTATTGAATGTTGTCATTTGGAGTCCTTGGAAAAATAGTGCTCCAGATTATTTAATGTGCGTGATGATGACATCAAACATGCTATTCACTACCTTATGAAACATAATATTGTTGGGTCGCATGTACACGATGGGGTGATCTATAAACTAGTATTTTCTACTCTCTTTGAAGTTACTAGTCGGTTAGAATGAGTCTTGAAGGTGGTTAAGCATGTGGTTGTTTCCGACAATTCGAAAAAAGTTGCGCTGGGGATTCAGACCATCAATCCAAACATTATCTCTGGCAGGCTTGGCTCAATTTTTGATAATAGAGTTGGCTTTGAAAATAAAATGATGGAGGCATGGGAGGTGTTCAAGCTATCTTGCGCTAATGATGACTACGCTACTATGAGCATCTTCCATGGTCACAATGAAGATTTTTTCACTTGTGACGATAGGAATGTTATGATGGACTACTTCTTTGGAGTTGTAATTTTTGTCAACAAACTAGGTCATCTTTAGATCAAACATAGACATGAACTTAACTGTTTAACATAATGTCTGGGATACTCTTCTTTGTAAATGTTTTTGTTGTTACATACTTAGGGTCTAGATATCCATATGTTAATCATCATTACAAAAACTTATCTAGCTAATGAACTTTATATCCTTATGCATTATGTTGTTGTGATTTGCCTCTTTTTTTGACACAATGAATGGTTATATCTCTCTCTTCAAGGGTGGGTTATTCATTACTACCATGTCATGTTGTGTTTAGTTGTATGTAGATCTAATTATTTATTGTCTATTGTGCAATCTTTAGCATATGTATCATGTGACTTATGTAAATCTGATTATGATTGACCTTCATAATATTGAATAGGCCACTCTAAACCAAAATATTGGCCTGCTCAATTTTTTCAAATACACTAGGAACCACAGTGACAAGTAAGCCTGCAAGTGTAATAGAAGCCACCCTTGTTCCTAGAGCTTTGAACCACCTTCTCTGCAATCTACATATTTAATCATAAAGACATGGCCAAAACATCATTCACTTCTAGATCAATATATCTTCAATAAATGTTCACAATTTGGTGAAGAGTTTTCACTATGATGGATCAAATAGTCCTTAACCAAATCTAAGGTGATTCACTTCAGCTTGGCTGACTTTTTGTTAAGTTCAATCAATTAAATAGAGTTTTTTGCAACTAATAACTCCCATAAAAAATTTAGAAAATAAATTTTGTATACATCATCACTGAAATTAGAACATGCATGCTTTAATAGGTGAGTGCATAATAAATTTAAATAAAAGAAACTAGATAAGGTGTGTGACATTCAATTTGACAGAATAATCAACTAGTCTGACTAAGCAATTAGCCAACACTAACAACTAATAACTCCTAATCAAAGTGAGGCTAAGTTACATAAACAAATCACTCAAGTCTCAAATAGGTAGCTGGCTACTTGTTACAAATTTAGTTTTCATACTAAATTGGTAAGTTGACATTACTTTTACATTGAATTATGGATTGAATAGTTGTTGTTCTAAGTTGTAGAATTGTGTGAATTCAGAAGATAAAGTACACATACAGTATGACAATTGTAAACATTAAAGATTGCATAAAGGTACACTTCTTTAACATTACTATTCAGCTAATGAAGTTGTAATACATTGCTTTTGCATTCATGTTAACACTAATATTGTACTCTAAGTATTGATTAGATTCAAATTCATAATTGATTATTAAATTGTGCATTCAAACTGAATGTAGTAAACAAGTATTCCTTCAAGGTTACAACTTTCATATTGAGAACTTAGAGAACATATACAATTCTAAAAGTAAGATAGAAGAATAATAAGGTTTAGGGGTCCATGCATTGCCTTTAAGAGGTCTTCTGCATGTTGGAGCTGATTATCTGCATTATCTAAATCTTCATGTCTTTGGCCTTGTCCCTGTTTGTTATATATCCTAAGTCTTCTTCTGGTCTTGACCTGCATAATGGAGATAGAAAAGAGTTAGATCCAAATTGGATCTAAGCAATGCATGCAAACCAAAAAAACATGCTACAATCAAACTTTCATAACTATAAATGTACCAATAACATCAAAACAACAACAAAGTATGCATCTACATCAACTGAATAAAGGTATCAAAAGGACATAGCTTCATGAAACCTTTTACTGTTTATAGTTATCATACTGCATTACTCAGGAGTTGTTGTTTGCGAGATCAAATATCTAAATTAAAGGGATTTAGTTCTTGTAGCTAAGAAACCTTTTTTGGAACATCAAACGTATTAGGTTAGTAAACACAACCAGTCAACCAACATTCATGCATGAACGTCATTTCACATGACATTCAGACACAAACATTGATTGGTTGATTCTATCCACTAACCTAACAGATTAATTTGGTGGTGTGTGCAAGCAAGACAAACAAAAGTATATTCAAATGCAGAAAGAAACATGATCTATAAATTCACAACTTACAGATGATAAAAGGAAAATGGAGTGAAGTGTCATGAGCCCATGCTCGAACCTCACAAGATGCATTACATGCAATACCAGAACCTAAGGGCCCGTTTGGCAGCAGGAATACCATATCCTGGATATGGTGAATTCAAGAAGATGCTGCATATTCAAGAATATGCTTATCCTCAAAATAAAATCCAGAATATGGTCTGATTCGTTTGGTTCATTCAGAAGATGAATGAGAAGATGCATAAGGAATTTTAATTCTTTATTTTTTAATTTCTTTGAATATGGTGTGTATATATACACACATGCACACATGTGTATATATACATACATACATACATGTGTGTGTATATATACATGTATATATACATGTGTATATATATACACACATGTGTATATGTGTATATACACACATGTATACACATATACACACATACACACATGTGTGTTTATACACACATTTGTGTACATACACACACATGTATTTATACACACGTGTGTATATACACATACAAGTGTGTATCCATGTATACACATATACACACATGTGTATATATACACACATACACACGTGTGTATACACATATAAACACATTTATGTATATATACATACATATACACACATACACACCATACATATACACATACAAGTGTGTATCCGTGTATACACATATACACACATGTGTATATATACACATGTGTATATACACATGCATATATACACATGTGTGTATATACACATATGTATATATATACATCCTTATAGCAATATAATATACATCTTTATAGTCACGGATCCCATGAAATATTAAATTTGCTTTTGTAAAAATTGGAATTGGAATTCGAAATTCCAATTCCACCTATTTAGGTGGAAGATGATATTCCCATTTTGGGGGCAAAATGAGAATTTCAGAATTCCAATTCCATTTTTTTCCAAGGACCCAAACATGGAATTTGGCATTATCCAGAATTAGATAATGCCAATTCCGGTCCAATTCCTGCTGCCAAACGGGCCCTAAGAGTTCAAAAGTTCAAGAATGAGAGGATGCAGAAGGAAGATATGTAGTTCCTAAAGGTTAGTACAAGATGTTAGCTTGCTGTTACGAGCTAACGACACTGATACAAGATGCAGAATACAACAACATTGTTGGTACATGCATGTGAAATGCATGAATGATATCATTTTGTTATTATGAAAATGCTGCAAATTACAGTGTCTTGATTTAATGCTATGAGGAGATGCATGGAATGAATGATTGCTTGCAATCAAATCAAAAGGTAACACTATTGTTCAATTACTCACAAGTGAATTTCTTTATTTTAATGTTGTTTGAAATATGCATATGAAATCATCAAATAAATAGAACAGAAAAACAATGCATTTACAGGAAAAAAAACACTAATGTTGTTGCAAAGAAGTATGCAAATACAGAAGAGTCAATTGAATTAGATTCAAGTAAGGAAATGCATACTTATAGTTAACAATGTTACCATCAGTATATAGTGCATCCAAATGTTGTTGTTCATGTTTACATAACAGTGTTATATGCAAAGATAAAAATAAAATGACAATATCATTTTATTATTACTAAGTGCATATGCAATGAAAGTATCAGCTCTAAGTACTGTTGACATTCAAAAAAAGAGATCAAGTAAGTCTTGATATTATCTTCGTACTGTTCTAAACATTGCTATCCATGAATAAGAGAAGATGATAAAATAGTGACATTCTTCTTTGCAATCAAATGAAATAAAGTATGCATATTCAACACTGATATCTTTTTATGCATGTATACACAAAAGTTGTGAACAAAATCGTATATTCTTTTAAGAAAGAATCAGTGACACTATTATGAATGAAGTTGAAAATCAAAATGTTGATGTTGTTATACATATTCAAAAGGAGGTCAAGTAAAAAATGCTATTGTCTCATGTTGTTTAATGCTCAAAAGGCAGTGTTTTGTGTAGGAGTAAAAGATAAACAACATTATTATTTTGGCGTATTCAAATGAAAATACTATGCATCTTCATCAAGTAAACAATGCTATTATGGATACAGTTGTTCATGTTTGAATAAATGTAAATATGCATGCATATCACAGAGTTGTACGAATGAAAAGGAAAGATGCATTGTCTTAAAGTATTAAGCTCTATTCACAGCAATATGCATGGGTGTCACGAGCCCATGCTCGAACCCCATGTACAAATTTCTTACTAGAATTATAATAACAAAGTGATACACTAGTTATTATCATGTTGCAGGGTGAAACATAATAATGATAAATGAAGACATCATAACAATAGAAGTCAAAGATAAGATGCAAAAAACAAAATGCTTCCAGTTTGACAAAGACACCACTATCTCCAAGTATTACAATGACCTTTAGACATGGTGGAAAGTTCATTTTTAAGCCATGGTTTTAACATTCAGTAGAGCCGACAAAGAAGATGGAGTTCATCTCTCGGTTATAACTATAGATAGCTTGCATGTATTCATTGTTAGACACAGATATCAACATTCACAGGTTCACTTCCAAATCAACAAAATAAGCTGTGGGTATTCAACAAAAGAAGCGATGTATTACGACAGACATCTTATATAGATATTATAGCAAGAAACTATAAAGAAAAATGATAGCATGCATGGTGGAGCCAACAAATAGAGCAAAGAAGAAAAAGATGAAAAACCCAGAATCATTTGCAAAAAAGATGGATACCCATTAAGGTAGACAAAATATTGAAAGCGACGACTGAAGATCAAGTATTTCAAAGATATCTAAGCAACATATTCAACAAAAAAGACAGAGTGAGTAAACAAAAGAAGTAACTTATCTATGAGTTGCAAGTAGAGCCGCGGATGAGAGCACAAGCTCAACTAAAAGAAGCCTGAGCTTTTAAAACTCCATGCATAGACAATGCCATGTTTTATGGCAGTACAGTTCAAGTTCCAAAGTGCAACCACGGTGGAAACAATAGAGAACCTGAGTTCTCATGTTTTATGGCATCTAACTCAAGATCAAGTGGAGGTCGCGACGGTGGAGAGGGCCCAAGCTCTCAGACTTAAACAATAAAACCTGTAGTACAGAGGAGATCTCGAGTTCAACTAAAGATAGAAAGAGAAGCTCCAATTAGAGCATGCACCCAAGTACTAAACGCCACCCGAGCTGCCCAAGAACATACAGAAGCAAAATGCCATGTATTATGGCATGCAAAATCCAACTTGTAGCATGCAGAGGAGAGCCCGAGATCTTCAAATAGAAGCTCCAGTTCAAGCATAAATCACAAAGATTCAGACACCCTTCCAGCCCATGCATAAATAGTGAGCATGCACTCCAACTCTCAATAGAGCCCGAGTTCATACTATAACAGTAGGTAACGCCACATACAAAAATATAAATGTAGAGAAATAGTATGCAGCTGATTTTGAGCTCAAAACCATAGAGGAAAAGCTTCAAAATAGCTCCACTTAACTCTCAAATCACAAGATAAGAACTCTAGATAGATATTCTAGCCCACAGAAGCACAGAGGAAGCCAAGAAATAGTGCAAAAATCATAAAAATGGCAACAACATAATAGAGAACCCTAACATCTCTCCCGAGACAGAATGCCAAATGAGATGCAATACAATGCATATGCCAAGTTTTGGCAAAATTTGAGGTCCAATGACAAAGGTGCTTGGTTAACTGCAGTGCACAATGACCTCACCAAATTCCATGATAGCCTCTCCAAGTACCTCGACAACTTGGTCATTACACTGATGGATATTTTCATTGAAATTGGTCATGTTGACCTTAGCTATATGTCGAGTTTGGCATGTTGGAGTTAAGACATAGTTAGGGTATATGTCATAAGATTTAGGGTTTTTCATATATCGTGGAAAGTGGGTAATATGCAATTTGTTAGGTTTTGATGTAATTTATTTGTGTTGGTAATATATTTTGTAAAGATATAATTCAAAAGATATCAACATTAGGGGGGCTATAGTTAAGGCATAATTTATGCCTTGAATTTAGGGTTATCTATCTGTTTGAAGAGAGCTTTTTGGAGGGAGTTAGATTTTTGGAATTGGCCTTGAGGGGCTATATAATTGAACCTCTTTATCAGTTTTAGGGGTTCAGAATTTGGGGAAAAAGAGGTATTAGTGAGCTTTGTGTTCCTTTGCATATTTTCCATATATTTTGTAGCCATCAGTTCATGTTTGAGACAGACTATGATTAAGTGAATGCATATATTCCTTGACATTTTTTGTACTTTCTCATGTAACTATTTTTGTAAATTTTGAAGATAATAGAGCTTGCCCCGTTATTCATACATTTTTTGAGTTATGTGTTAGTCCTTGCAACTTTTCTGCATTCAAGTGTATTGTGTCTTTCAGCATGGATTAGTGAATTAGTTCTTATTCTTATTCTAGGTTGTAAATAGAAAACCTTTTGTAAAAATTACATGTTTGTTGGTAGAATTATTACTATTAGTGGCTCAAACCCTAATAGTGAATTCTAGGTCATCCTATGTGTTGTGAAGTGAATGTTATCGCAAATCTTAGTAATGCATGTCCTGTAGGTGCTGGTTTATAGTTCAGACAAATCTGAATCCATTTGGTGTATCACCCTTTCAAGTAAGCTTTTTCAGTTCCAGTTATTCTTTCCCCTTTTCCCAAAACCATAAAAATCAGTCTTAGGTGATATTCCGAATCAAATAGGAACCGGCCTAGAATCCAGAGATTCGTTCTCTCTCCCATTAATGAGAACATTTCCATGATTCAACATGATAGCTAGATTTCACACCAAGCTAAAGGCGCAATCCTGATTGACAACAGTTTTTGGCACACCCGGCGGGACCCAAACTGCTACACAATTCTTGCAAGATATTATTTCTTACTATTGTTTTGGTGTGAACAACAATATTTCAACCTTTTGGAAGGTATTTTTTCTAGCACCTGGCGACTCTGTTTTGAAGGTTTTATTGTAGATTTAGTTGCATACTTATTTTAATGAGAAGGACTCCTACAAGAGGAAACATCGAAGGATTCATTTATCAAGAGTTACAACCCAGTAGAAGAGGTAGCAAATCAACAAGAAGAAACAAATCATCTCAAGCTGTAGGAGAGAGATCCTCTTTACTTGGATATGATTTTTCATTATTTGAAAATCCTATTTTTGAAGATCAAACTGCAATTTCAGAAGGTCATGAGGTAATTATTGAAGATTTCAATTTTCCTGAAGATTTAAGTGTTCTTGACAATTCTAGATCAGAATTACCCATTTTTGAAGAATCAACAAAGGATCAATTCATTTTTGTAGCATCCAAAAGTGGTACTGCTAACCCAGGATTGAAAACATATCAAAGGAAGGTAACTCAGTCTAAATCTATTGTACCAAATGTAGTTTAGTAGCAAGTACCACCAGTAAAGATGGCTAGAAATCTTCCATTTGTGGCCTTCGATGTTGGCAGCCCATTACAAATTATTTTTCATCATGATATTCCACTAGCAACACTAAAAGGTTTGTCATATTTCAATGGTGAGAATCATATTTCGGCAATAGAGCATATTAAAGATATTGCTACTCTTTGTGGATTACATCAAGTTACTCATGATGATGTAGCATTAAAACTATTAGTGGCATCGCTCAAGGGTAAAGCAATAATCTAGTTTAGAAGTTTGCTAGTTAACTCTATTGCTATATGGGATGAGTTAGGGACTGTTTTGATCAGTAAATTTGAGGATAGGTCAGACAATTTATCATTGGTTAAGCAGTTAACTACTATTAAGAGAAGTGTTAATGAGCATATTTCTGATTTCAATTTTTCATTTTCAACGAACTTGGGATAGAATTCCAAGATCTATTAAACCTTCCAATGACTATGCATTTCTATTTTATTTGAAGGCTTTTAACAGTGACATTGCACTTATGATATAGTCTATGGGAGGGCATACTTTACCTAATTCTTATGATGTTGTTGTTAGAGCTGAAAACAACTTGATACAAGCTAAAAATTTACCTCCAAGGCCTCCAATGCCTTATTGTGCAGAAATACAACCAGTTGTACCAGTTGTTATACCACCTATTGCTATTGTTCCTCCATTTCTAGCACTTAATATGCAGGTTGTAGCAAAAGAACATGCTGCTTCAACTCCTATTAGGGAGATAAAAGAGCAGACCCTGGAGCTAAAAGACACAAATGATAGTATTTTGAGAACCTTGAAGAATTATGACAATGAGATAACAAAACTGAAGAGGCAACAAGGTCAATACAATAGGCCTCCACAAGCTTCTTATCAGCAGGATAGACCATCAAATCAGACTTCTAGTTCAAATCAGCCAAAGCAAGCTCAAGGGTAGCAAAGGAATTATGGTCAAAGAGTTGGTCAAACATATAATTATGCAACTCCTAGTACTTCCTAGGAGATGGTAGTGGTCCCTCAAAATAATTATGTACAAGAGACATAATGGTGTAACACGTGCAATGATGCTCATTTATGGTTGGATTGTCCTCACGCACTCGAGGCTAGAAGGCAGGATGTTTTGAAGGGACAACCAGTTGGTAGCCAAACATAGGTAACATATGATCAAACACAACCACAAGGTAATCCTGATGTGTCTTTGGTGTATTTTAATGATGATGATGTTGTTTTAGCAGTAAATTTTGACCCAAATCATGTATGGAGACCTATAGCTGTAGGAACAAGGTCAAAAATCAAGGCTGGAAATGATCAACAACAAGATGATAAGGTACAATAGCCTGCTATTACAGTATAATAGCAAACAAATAAAGCTAAGCAACATGTACAAGCTCAAAAAGGAGCAGAACAACCATTACAAACAATAAATGAGCTTGTTGTTTTAAAGCAGCACCAAAAGGTTAGTATCCAGACCTTCAATATTGTTGATTATTTGAAGAAGACAAATGTTTCCTTGTCCATGTGGGATGTTCAGGATCTTCCAGGCCAAAAGAACATGTTACAAGAGGCATTACAAGTACTTACATTATCTGATGAGGTTTTGTCTCAAAAAACCCCTAAGGTTTTAGTAGCTGCAAGTACTAGCACATCCCAACAATCATCTAAGTTGATCAAACCTCCTCCATTTTATGTCACTGTCATTATAGGAAAACACCTAGTTCACAATTGCATGATTGATTCTGGTGCTACAAGCTCGGTTATGCCAAAGAAAATTGTAGACCAGCTAGGCCTGAAGTATGATCCACTTGAAAGAGGGTTAGTTTAGTTAGACGGGACAATAGTGGCAGTTGTGGGAGTTATAAGGAATCTAGATTTAACACTAAATTCTTGTCCTAGTTTTTCAGTACATATGGACATCTACATTATTGATTTGCCTCCTACCTTCTCTATATGTTTGTCACAAGAATTTACTGCCAAGATAGGAGGTTACTTATCTACAGACTAGACTCACATGCTTTTCCGCACCAAGTATGGTACTAAAGTTACTATTCCTTCATAACCAATTGCAAAATTATGTGTTGAACAACATATTGTTGGTGCTGAAAAAGAATCAGCAATTGTGTTATTTGATCAAGAGGATATATTTGATGTTTGTGAGGCTCAAACACAAATAAGTAATTTTCTTGATGTGTTGTTAGATGATTGGGGAACTGAAAATACTGGAATTTCAGATCAACAGATTGAAGAACCAAGTTTGGGTAACTATGTATCCATGAGATTTTTGATTTTCTACTAGCTGATGTAAAAAGTGCAGATTTAAATTTAGAACAACGATCTAACTCTGTTTGGAAGGTGTTTTTTGATGGTTCACGCAACAAGATAGGTGCATGGGAGGTTGTATGCTAGTTTCACCAGCAAATGAGAGGTATTATGCTTCTTTTATATTCACCTTCAGTTGTATTAACAATGTTGTTGAGTATGAAGCCCTCATAAATGGATTAAAGTGGGCTATTAAAAGAGGTATTAGTTGTTTGCAAGTTTTTAGTGATTTAGAACTGATTGTAAATCAAGTTAGGAATGTTCATGCAACTAATAATGATTTATTAAAAAATTATAAGCATGTTGTATGGGATTTAATTGAAGGCTTTGAGGCTTTTAATTTGCAATCTATTCCTAGAAATCAGAACAAACATGCCGATAGGCTTGTTTTTGTTGGAGCCCAATATGATATCCCAACTGAGATCCGCAATAGTAAGGGGCTGAACTATGTTAAAGTGATTGTTAGACCTATTGTCCCTTATAATGTTGATTGTTGGCAAGTCTTTGAATCTAAACAACATATTTTTTTATTTTTTGAGAGAAGAGGCTGAGTTTGCACAGCCAAACCAGAAAAAATTGCAGGAGCAATATGAAGACCAGATCATTCAGCTAAGGAAAAATAAGATGCCCAAAGGTCTTGTGACCTTAGATTCCATTTTTGGTACTAATGATCAATTCAAGAAGGATAAATCTAGCTTGCAGATCAAAGAGGAACATTATGAAGAAGTATCAGTTGTAAAGGATAAAGTGCTAAAACTTAAAGGTATGTACACCTAAAGAACGTCAAACCTTTGTCAACTTATGCAATGAATTTCATGATATTATTGCTTGGAGTTATTCAGATTTGAAAGGATTTGATCCTAGTATTTCTCAACATACAATTGAGTTAGAACCAGGAGCCAAACCAGTTAGGCAAAAACAAAGGCCCATAAATCCTAAACTAGAGCCTCTCATGATTAAAGAATTGAATAAATTGATTGAGAGTAATATCATATTCCCAATCAAGCATACTTCATGCGTATCCAATCGGGTTCCTATTAGGAAAAAGAATCAAGAAATTAGATTGTGTGTTGATTTCTATGACTTGAACAGAGCTTTATTAAAGGATAGGCATCCTTTGCCTTCAATGGAATAAATATTGTAGGTTGTTTCAGGTTCTGAATGGTTTTCATTGCTTGATGGTTTCTCTGGTTACAACTAGATTTTGGTAAAGGAAGATGATAGATTCAAAATGACATTTACAACCAAATGGGGAACTATGGCTTATCAGAAGATGCCATTTGGTCTATCTATACAGGTGCAACCTTTCAGAAGGCTATGGATAAGGCCTTCATAAATTTGATGTACAGGTTTGTACTTGTTTATTTGGATGATATTATTGTTTTCTCAAATAATGCATCATATCACTTTCAACATTTAAGAGTTATCTTTGAAAGATGCAGAGAATATGGTATTTCTTTAAATCCCAAGAAAAGTATATTTGTTGTCCATGAAGGTAAATTACTGGGATTTATTGTCTCAAAAGAGGTATCACTATTAAACTCGAAAGAGTAAGTGCTATCCTTGCCTTACCACTTCCTCTTCACAAAAAGGCTTTTCAAAGTTTCTTAAGAAGAATCAACTTTGTAAGAAGATTTATTCCAGGCATTGCTGGATTACTAATGCCATTAACAACCATGCTCAAGAAAAACATTATTTTCAAATGGACCAAAGAAGGCAAACTCAGCTTTGAATTGATTAAGGAAGCATTAGCTACTACTCCTACCTTATTAAATCCTAATTTTCAAAGGATTTCATTCTATATACATAGGGGAATGTAGATAGCATTATTTTCATGTTAGTTCAGAAGAATGACATAGGTTTTGAGCAACCAATAGATTTTTTCAGTCAAGGACTTAAAGACTATGAGCTACATTATTCATTTGTTGAAAAGCATGTACTTGTGATTAGAAGTTTGAAGAAATTTAGGCATATGCTTTCTAACAATAAGATTAAACTGATGGTTGCACATCCTTCTTTTAAGGAATTTTTTGCTGAATAAGGATTTCAACACCAAAAGAGTTGGTTGGATCACAAAGGCAATGGAGTATGATATTGAAATTAAAGTTAACAAGTTGGTAAGAGGTAAGGGTTTATGTGAACAACTTGCTAGAAATGGAGATAACACTCCAAAAGATGATTCTGAGGAGATTTTGACTTTAGAACACAATGAACAAATTGGTGTCCCAAATTTTTAGAATGATTGGGTGAAGGATATGGTTGTTTTCTTGCAAATAGGACGTTGTCCTGAAGGTTTGGAAAGATAAAAAAGGAGGTATTTTAGATTACAGTCCATTCCTTATTGTTTGCTGAATAATATATTGTATAGAAGGGATTACAATGGTGTACTGCTAAGATGCATTAGTGGAGATCAAACTGAAAAGATTTTGGAGGAATTCCATGATGGTTCAGCAGGTGGCCATTTTGCTACAAGGACTACAACATTAAAGATTATGAAGGCTAGCTATTTTTGGCCAAACCTATACAAAGATGCCTTCATATGGGTGAGAAGGTGTCTAAAATGTGTTGTTTTTTCAAATAAATAGAGGTTAGCAGGTTTACCTCTTAATCCAATTCAAGTTGAACAACCCTTTTTCAAGTGGGGACTAGATTTTATTGGCCCCATAAATCCATCATCAAGTTCAGGTCATAGATATATTCTAACAACAACAGATTATTTTACAAAGTGGACTGAGACTGTTGCATTGAAAGATGCAAATGAAAGTTCAGTTTTGAATTTTTATGAAGATTTAATTGCAAGGTTTGGAACACCTGAATCTATTGTTTCTAATAATTCCTTGGCCTTTTTAGGAACAATAAATACTGATTGGGCAGTTAAGAATAATATTTATCTTAGTACCTCGTCTAATTATTACCCACAGGGTAATGGACAAGTTGAATCAACAAACAAAAATCTGATTCGCATCATCAAGAGGACTATTGAAGACAATCAACAAGCTTGGAGCAGCAAGTTAAAGCATGCCTTATGGGCTGATAGGATCACCCCAAAGCACTCAATAGGTAACTCACCTTACATGTTGGTCTATGGAAGAGAGGCAAGGTTGCCACTTTCAATAGAGTTACCAATCTTAAGCTTGATCAAAGAATTAGATCTGCTGGACTAGCAACCTATGGAGGTAAGGCTTGCTAAATTGATAGAGTTAGAAGAGATTAGGAAAGAATATTTTTAGAAGTTGGAGGAATATCATGATCAAATGGAGAAGACATTTGATAGAAAAGTTGTCGCAAGAGTCTTTACAGAAGGTGATTTAGTGCTCAAATGGGATGAGATGAAGAGTAGACCTGGTAAGCATTCAAAATTTGATTCCATTTAGAGTGGCCCATTTGTGATTACAGGATGCAAATCCCATAATTTTTTTCAACTCTCAAATATGGAAGGAGAAGAATTGCCAGTCCCAGTTAAAGGGATCCACCTCAAGCGTTGCTTTTGAGGTTAGTTGGTTTGAATAAGTGCTTTGCACACAGTTAGTTTTCTTGAGTTAGTTTCAGTTAGTACTTCTATTCTCACAGTGTTCAAATCAAGAAGATACACACCATCCATAATCAAGAACCCATTGGGGTTCCCGGTTATAAATGATGAATAACTTAATGATGTAATCATGGTGGGAAGAGAAGTTGTTTTTCAGATAGTTTGCTTTGCAGTTTTGAAGGTTAGAATAAACATAAACAACAAGATCAATCACATTATATATGCATAAACATCATACCCATCACATGAGACATGGATGAATTCCACTGTCTCATGTCATAAGCATCATACCCAAACATATATTATGCAACCAAGGTTGTTGTTCAAGCTCATTCCGCCTTTGGTTTCTTTTTTGGTTCCTATTTCTAGACAATGTCATCATCATATAAATTATGCCCATCACATAATACATGGACTAATTCCATTGTATCACATCATAGGCATAAGTTTATACATAAATGATGAAGTAGTTTGCTTTCTCTAAGTGCGGGCAACACAAGTTTTAGTTTAGTTTCAATTTTTGGTTTGTAGTTTTGTTTTCAGTTTGAGAAGGTTAGTTGTTCCTAAAAGTTGAAGACTCTGGCCCAATGGATAAGCAAAAGGCAGCTGGTCTAATTTTGTTCAGCAGACAAACACCCCTGAGAGGTTGCCAATAAATGTTACCAATTTAGTTTGCATACTAAATTGGTAAGTTGACATTACTTTTACATTGAATTATGGATTGAATAATCGTTGTTCTAAGTTGCAAAATTGCATGAATTTAGAAGATAAAGTACACATGCAGTATGAAAATTGTAAACATTAAAGATTGCATAAAGGTACACCTCTTTAACATTACTATTCAGCTAATGAAGTTAGAATATATTTCTTTTGCATTCATGTTAACACTAATATTGTACTCTAAGTATTGATCATATTCAATTTTTCAAATTCATAATTGATCATTACATTGTGCATTCAAACTGAATGTAGTAAACAAGCATTCCTTCAAGGTTACAACTTTCATATTGAGAACTTAGAGAACATATACAATTCTGAAAGTAAGATAGAAGCATAATAAGGTTTAGGGGTCCATGCATTACCTTTAAGAGGTCTTCTGCATGTTGGAGCCGATTATCTGCATTATTTGAATCTTCATGTCTTTAGCCTTGTCCTTGTTTGTTATACATCCTAAGTCTTCTTCTGGTCCTGACTTGCATAATGGAGATAGAAAAGAGTTAGATCCAAATTGGATCTAAGCAATGCATGCAAACCAAAATAGCATGCTACAATCAAACTTTCAGAACTATAAATAAACCAATAACATCAAAACAACAAAAAAGTATGCATCTACATCAACTGAATAAAGGTATCAAAAGGACATAGCTTTATGAAACCTTTTACTGTTTATAGTTGTAGACACCCTAAAATGGACAAGCTTGCGACTTTACATTAAAAACACTAATTTTCATCTATTAATTAATGGTTTTTTAATCATTAATTAATCATCTATTTTCCTCTAAATTCACTTCTCAAATAATCTAATCCAATCCCCAAAATTAATTAAATAATTAACTTTATTTAATTAATTAAGCTTTAATTGATTAATTATCATTATTTAATTAATTAAACTCAATTTCCTATAGTTTAAATAAAATATTTAAAC
>MU225401.1:0-19729 GCA_018584345.1 Thuja plicata | reverse complement strand
GCATTGAATCAGATGAAAGATGAAGCTGACAGCTACAAGAACAAATACTTAGAATTGGAGAAACACAATCAGATTGTGAAAGATGAACTTGCTGAAGCAAAGAAACATATTGAGAAACTTCACACCAATAGTGATTTGATTGATGAACAACTAGACAAGCATAAACCTATAGGTGACATGACTGGTATTGGCCTCAATGAAGCTGAATGTTTAGAGAAACAGGAAGAGAAATCCGTTGAGAAGATTAATGCTAAGAAACCATCTATTGAAGAACCTACACAATATATCAAACCTTTTAGGGTTAGATGCTTTGGCTGCAACAGATTTGAACACATGAAGAAATATTACAGAGGTAATGCCCCTTTTAGAACCTTTTTTGGTTATTGTTTTAACTGTAATGGATATGGGAACAAGAAGATAGAATGCAAAAAATCTGGTTATAGCCAAGACAATGGAAGAGAACCTACAATGAAACCTACATGCTACAAATGTAACAACATTGGGCACATTGTAAAGTACTGTAAGTAATTACAAGTTAATCAAGAAAGAAGACCTCCTATATGTTATAAATGCAATAATCTAGGACATATAGAAATTTTTTGCAGGTATAATGGAGTAGATAACAGAAGAACACCACCCCTTATGAAACCTCAGAAGAATGGAAGTGATAATGGAAAGAGTATTGCAGATGTGAAGAGTGATTTTGAAAATTGTTTTAAGAAAGAAGAAGAGAACAAAAATGGTAAGATATGGAAGATTAAAGAAACTAGTGAGACATCAGTCCAGGGAGAGTTAGTAGATGCTACTGGATCTTCACCTGAAGGTAGCAAGACTGAATCGACCTAATCGGCCGATAATGGCCTTAGGGGAGCATTAAATGCAACACATCAAAATTTATCCTACCTCGCAAATCATGTAGTGAGCTCATGCGAGCTTGGGAATATGTTGAGCCAACATTGTGAATTATATATCTAAAAGTGCATCATCAGCCGACTTGTATATTTTGATCACGAGATTCAGCATCCGACCAGACAGGTTGGAGTGAAAAAGAAAAGTTATAACCTAACTTGTATAAAGCACCGTGTTATGATCTATCTTTCTATCATTTGACAAGGAGCGAGCTGAGGAGATCAGAGAGAAGAAGTATTCAGATATTTCTACACCTGTCATGCGTGATCGATCAAAACATAAATTCAGATTTCCGCGTGTGAAAGGTATTCTACATTATCTAAGCTATGGATGCACCTGTGATTTTCGATGTTGTTGATTGTCCTAGATACAAATTCAAGAAACATCCTTTTAAGTCATGTGAAGAGGATCCAGAAGGAGCATTTTCATAGACCCCTCATGGCGTATTGCATGTAGAAGACATTAGGGCTTATATACATTGTAAGTATGACACAATAGGAGAGGATGATATACTCACTGAAATGGAAGATATGACTGAGAATGGAGTCATGAAGGAAGAATGGAAATATGTCAGTCAATTAAGTATAATGAATATTATGGACTTGTGCGACTTTGATGAAAACGAATGGTTTAAAATACTTATGAGTAGGGTTCATGACCAATTCATATGGATTGGTAGCCAACATGTGAAGATATGCAGTGACCTAATTCATGAGATTACTGGTTTAGACAACACTGGAATTATACCCGTTGCAGAGAAACATGTCAAGAAGGAAGTCAAAACCCTAACACACTCAAAGTGGGATAGAAGGGAAATGACAGTAAATGATATTTTCCAACAAGATGTAAGGTTGATAGCAATGATACTTGGTTACAAATTTTTCTACAGCAGCAGACCTAACTTTGTATCCGCTGGATTTATTATGATGGCATGGAGAATGATAAAAGAAAACACACAATACAACCTATGCGAGGTATTGGCACAACAATTACTTGAGAATGTAAAACTTGCGAAGAAGGACATAACGAAGACTTTTAGATTTGGATCATTATTAGTACACATGTTCATTCACATTGAACATAAATTTCCTGGTCTACACCCTAGTGGCTGGAAAACTGGAGTTCCTACTGGTATCCTAATCTCACAGAGTTATAGAAGACAAAACACTACTTGGGTAGATGGAGAACTATTTGCAATGATTAAAATTCTACAAAGACAAATGAAGAGTAGATACAAAATTTATGAGGACATTGTTGAGAAGTACAAGGACACAATTTGTTTTATGGTTGAAACAGACTGTGTATGTTTTGAGGCAGTGACCCCTAGAAAGAAATGGTGTTACCCTATGGGATATGAAGTGAGTTCGGAAGTACTCACCATGCAAGTGGAACATATTCTTACATCAGAAGTTGATACATTAGAAGAGAGATGGGGAACATATGAAGAAAAGTCACATAAGGTAAGAGAAGAATAGAATGGAGGACAGAGGAAGAGAAAGATTGCTAATCGTATTCATGACTGTGGAGTAAAGGCTGGTCTTTCTAAGGAAGAACTGAAAGATATAAAGAAGAAGATGGCAGATAGATCCCTTGGAGTAGCTAGTGGAAGCTCAAATACCCCTTCCACCCCTGAAGTAATTATGGTTGATAACACACCTCCACCACAACAGCAGGCAGAACAAGCGAAGGGAGTTATTCCTAGAGTAACTAGATCTAGCATGCGAACAAAAGAGAAGAATGTAGTTGAAGAGGAGAAGAAAACTGAGAAGAATAAGGCATGGAAACCTGACATTAAAATGCTGACGAAAAGGGAAATTAAACAAGGAAAATTGGTTTCAACTGACAAATATTATGACAGATATGAAGAAGTAGATAAACTAAAGATTGAATAAATTGTGATAGATCACATGCTTAGTTTCAAAAAGACACTTTTGGAAGTTGAAGGAAGCATACCCTCAGATTTATATACAAAATTTGAAAGTAGAAAACATTTGGCACAGGCTGAAGATGATCAGACTAGAAACAAAGAGATTGATGACATGCTACCTGTGTTATCCGTACAAGAGAGAGATATGATAGTGAAATAATTTAAACCCCTATTGAGGATAAATGTCAGATTACTAAAGATAATTGCAAGTAAATATGACGAAGTAACTGAGGAAACTTAGAAGGCACTTGAGAAGATACTGTTGAGAACTAATTTTGTCAAGCCCCAACCTCCTAAAATGGATTTACCTACACAATCGGGTATGGATGATAGTACAAAGAACACAGACTAATGATGAAGAGAGTAAAATAGACACTACTGCAGGTTTCTATGTTTTTGGTGTAGCAGTAACACTAGACCCCTCACAAGATGAGAAAGATCCTTTTGCAGGAACCATGGACACTTCTATTGAGGATGAACCAGAGAAGGAAGAGGAGAATAAGGAAGATGAGCAGAAAGAGGATGAATGACATAAGACTGAGAAAAAAGAAGATGAGAAGGAAGATGTAACTTTTCCATCTAGTTATTGTTGGCAAGTAGTAATGTAAATGTAGATAATATGGATGAAGATGAACTCGTGAAACTTGCATTCATCATACTGAACAAAGCAAAGGAGAAATCAATACAGAAAGGAGATAAGAAAACAAAGGTGATTTCAAGAGCTATTGAGACTTTGAATAAATTGCTTCTAGTACCCTTAGTATTCCAAAACAAAGATGATATCAAGAACTTGAAAGTCGCACTTGATGAGTTTGATGGCCACTTTGAAAATTTGCTGAAGACTGCAGAGGAGAAAGCAGAGAAAACATATGAAGAGAAGAATTTGATAAAGGTATGCAAGTCCATCTCATGGGACTTAGGAGTTGTGAAAAATTGTTTGGTAAATGCAAAGAACTGCATTTCACATGGGAGAAATTTATTTGGGTACAACATGAATCCTATCAGACACATTCAAGATGTTGAAGATATTATTGCCAAAGAAAGGACAACTTTGAACAGGCTAATGGATAATTGTGAAACATCTTCACAGTCCACTAAAGAATTAGACACAGAAAAGACAAAGATATTGGCTAAGATCAGTGTATTGGAGAATGAGGAGAGAGTACTAAACAGATTTAATTTTCCGAGGAACTTCATTAATCTGAAGCTATCAATACTTGAGGCACATCTGACATATCTAGAAAAGACTACAGATTCATTGGCTAAAGGCCTACCCACAGACTTGAAGAATGCTCAAACTACATCTTTTGCATTGAATGGATTGATTCATATAAGTCAGATTTTGTTTAAGACATGGAGCACTAAAGTGAAGATTTTGGAAGATTCCTTCCAAGACATTCTAAAGCTAGTGAGAAAGAAGTGATACTTATCTATATACACCTTTTTCATTGTTGTCAAAGGGAAAGAAGAGAAGAGAGAACAAAAAAATGAAGAAAGAAGAGAAGAGAGAACAAAATGAAGGAAGAAGAGAAGAGAGACTGTTTTTAGAACACTTAGTTTTTTTTTTGTTAAGTGTTGCCTTCAATTACAAAGGGAGAGATTATTGGCAAGTGATCAATTTGGGTAATGTGATTCAATTTTTGGTTTTCATTTATGGCAATACATCTAGGTTGAAGATCGATTGTTTTGAAGTTAAGTTTTGGTATGTCCAAAATTGACTAAGTACAGGAACAAAGGTACAATATTGTTTTGGATATCAAAGACAAAGATCGCTGAATTAAGGCATGCGAGCTTAGTGGAAGACAGTATGAAGTATGTCTGACATACACCTAAGATCGATTTGGATTTGGTTAATTTTATGATAAGTTATAAGGATTTGAAGATAGACAGACAATAGAGAACAACGACACATAGCAGTTAGACAACAACAAAGAATAAAGGAAGTATGAATTGGACTCCAGGGAATTGAAGTTGTATTTTTGTTATTGATAGTCTATACTTTGATTATGCAAGAGCACCGGCTATGCATTTTATATTTACTATATTAAATGTATTATGTATTGAAGGCCGACTAAGTACTGTTTGTAATATTCATTTTGAGAGCCGACTTTGTAAAGTTAAAAGATATATATGTAAGATCTTTTTTTGTAAAGATTATGAATGTATGCATGACACATGTAGAAGAGTGAAGTGAAGAGTAGACATGTGAATGAAATAGCTATAAAGGAACTATCAAAGCATATGTGATGCTTGTTTTTGTTTATGAATGAGAACCTTTTATAACAGAATTACATTGTAAGAGTTGTAAGCTCATTGGCCCCTAACAGGATGTTGTGAACCTTTAACAGGGTTGTTATTCCTCTAATAGGTAAATGTACTATGTAATATTCATCTCCTAACAGGGCAGTGGTATCCTTACAAGGACATTATACTTTAGTGCATGCTTGTGGGTATCATCCCCACCAGGGTTTTCCCTTGGGCAAGGTTTCCTTGTAAACAAATCATGGTGTTATGAGTTATGTGTTATTTGTTTATGTTCTTTCCTTTACTACAATTGTATGGTTAATGTTCAAGTGGTTAAAGAATTTAATTAATTGTTATAATACTAATTCACCTCCCCTCTCAGTATTATTCAATCCTAACAACATCTTCACAGGAGACCATCAGAGTGTCCATGGAGTGGGAATACAGTGCACATGTTGATTTGTTCCCTTCTGTAGGGAGAAAATCTACTATTACACCACCTACAGCTGACCATGGACACCAGTTTATCTCATAGTAGAATCAAGGTGGTTAGTTGTGGTCTATGAAATGTCCTTGTTTGTACTTTGGCAATCAGATGTATGAATTATACCTTGATTCATGCGATGAGACCACTAGGAGTGATGATGCCCTTATTGGGCAAGATTTTGACACAGAACCGTTGAGAGAGCCTGTTGTACTTCATCTTGACTGCACAGTGATGAGTGCATATCACTCCTCATTTGGACCGTTGGGTGATGATGAGATGAATCATTGGTATGAGTTGGTTGGACAGGGTGATGATGAGATGAATCATTGAGGGAGCCTATGGGAGTCCATCTTGTTTGTACCATGAGGAGTACACTCCACTTCTCATTTAGTCCACTTGAAAATGATTGGGTGGTACATAGGTGGGAGTTGGTTCCATATTTCCACTATCTATGGTGTGGTAGTGCACTTCCATCTTCAGAGGATAGAGTTATTGACTGTAGGGACCTGACCCAACATTTTGGGTGGGATTGTTTGTGGGACCAACAAACAATCCACCATCATGTCATTTAGTTTTTGATAGAGGTTATCACCTCTATGTCATAGAGACTTCATCAAGAGCCATGGTTACAAGATGGGGTGGGAATTAGCAGGCATGATGCTATGGACGGTAATCACAGTGGTGGGAGTTTCACAGTGACCGCAAAGAGATTTGTTGTTGTTGATGCTTTCCACTATTGGTATATTCTCATGACAGGTGGATGTGGGTTCAAATTGTGTTAGGATCCATGTGTTGTCTTGTTTGACACTTTGTTTCACATGGATTCTAGTACAGTATCACCTTGGTTGTGGGAGCACTCCCATCTAGTGTGGGATCCTTGTATCATCCTATGCAGTGCATTCGATTGGAGGATCCTTGATGAGTTACTTCATTCCACACATCTAGGATTTTATATCATAGTAGTGCAGCAGTCAAATGAAGTCATGCATCCCAGTTTGATACAAGATTCAGCGATCAACGTTCAACATACATACGCTTATGCGTGGATGAGTGACATAATTAGTGCATTCACCTTGATCCTGAGATGACTATGTGGCATGCATGACAGGGTAGCGATAACGTTGTTGATGGGTGACTTCATGTTGCTTGATTCTAGTTGGGTCGATGGTTACCCTAGTTAGTATCATCCAGTCTTCCCTAAGATGGCAATAGATACCCCAACACTTCAGGAGTATGAGATTATAGAGAGATTTGTCTGTGGGGTGGAGGCAAATTATGGGGTGACTTTCATGGAATGGTATAGGTTTGATTTTGGGTTGGTTACTAATATGAGTTATGACGAAGGAGTAGAATGGCTATTTGTGTGGACTCCTATTCACGAGGGCAGTCAGGGTTGGATACTCAATAGTGATGATGTGATCTACTTCACCTATATCTCGTATAGTGTGAACTATGCCTTGATGTGGGATCTAGGCAATGGTTTTGTGAAGGTGCCTACACTTCAGAGGGGCGATGAGTTATTTTTGACATTAGGGATACATCATATTTATTCAGAGTGGAGTAGCAGGTGCAGTCAAAGTACTACATACGGTATAAATGGTATGTCTGAGATGGTGGTGATATAGTGTTGCATTGCTTGTCGATAAGCAATCTCCGGGAAGGGAGGATTGTCATGTCCCCTTTCTAGAGTGGACATCAAAGATGGAGGAGTTGGCCTATCATTGGAGTCTCACTGGCTAGCAGAGATGGATAGGGACTTATTCAATGTATATAGTGACCGGATTTTGGCTTTACAGGCAGTTTGGAGTAGTTCCTAGATTTTAGGGGATATCCCTAAATTTTAGGAGGTCATGACAGCTTTAGTCACAAGGTTATTCATGACCCTTCAGTTGGTGTCAATTTCAGTGTGACATGATTGGTTTCCTAACTTCTAGGAGCATCCCTAGATTTTAGGGAAGGGACTGCCAGTTGACCCATCTCATCCGGTATCAGTCACAGACATGTGACATGGTTAGTTTCCTGTTTATTTGGTTGATTTGGGCTATCAGAGGCAAAAGGGGAAATATTTTAATATATTTAAATATTTCCTAAGTTAGCAATTAAATAATTTATAATAAGGCTATTTATATAGTCATTTCAAAGTAATAAGGGGATAATTGCTTCATTTGGTCAAGTGCGCCTTTGTGTTGTATCTCGTTGGAAAGGTCTCAAATTATTATAAACTATTTTCACTATCCATATAATTTTTGGCACCTTGAGTTATAATATTTTGATAAAGTAATGTTTTTCCTTGAGTTTGGATGACTTTAATTGGGAAAATGTTATTTTATTTAAAGTGCAAAGTGTAATTTTCCTTTAGGGTTCGATTTGCACTTGGAAGGGGATATAAGGAGATGGAGACCTAATTTCTCATTACCTTTTGACATTTTGAAAATTGTGAATTGTGAAATTGCTCTGGGAGGGTGATTTTGTGTCTTGGGACAAGGGTGATTTTGTGTCTTGGGACAAAATCCTCAAATCTGGACTGTTGGGACACAAACCTCAGCAAGTCTTCAGAGATTGGAGTTGTACTTCATTGCATTCAGATTGACAATGGAAGTGATCAATTTTGTCTTGGAATTACAATTTGTTAAAGAGAGGTATTTTCATTTGGTCGGCCAGCCTACTTGCATTAGGCGTTTCACTTCAGCAGCTCACGTGGGGTTTAGAGAAGGCCTTTTTCTCACTATTGGGCGCCATAGCATCCATTTTGGTATTGGAGCATTTATTACAACAATTTATCTAGAATGGGAACACACACCAAGCATTCCAATATAGCTCATGTTTATTCTTGTTATGAACAATATTGTATGTTTGCTCTCATCTCTTCTTGAAGTTAATATATCAAATTGCTGGATGATTCAGTATGTACTATTTCAGAATTCAATAATGATAAGAATTGCACCATGTGTTTACATTTCTTAAGTGTTGTTTATTTCCTATTTGTTATGCAATTGTTTTATTTCTAAAAAATCCCAAAAAACTTAAAAAACAAGGAAAAGACAAAGAAATTAGAATTCAACCAAGACCATTCAGAGATACCAAATGTTAGCTAAAGATTCAAATTCTGAAACAAACAGTAATTTTCAAGGCCACCGAGATTGGGGATCTTTCAGAATCCTTCGAGAAGGGCTTTAGCCTCTATCACATTATTTATCTCACATGGAAGCTTGGATGCGAATGCAACAACTACCTTCCCGTTATAGTTTATTTGAGCACAACCCATGCAAGTGATATGTTTGGATTTCCCTGGTTGTTGCATCAAAGTTTGGTTTGATGTATCCTTGATCTGGTGATTTCCACTTCACTTCTTTCCTATTAACTTTCTTAACCATGCTATGCCTAAGGATACCTTTAAAGGGTAGCGTGATGTATTTCTATTATGAAATAATCTCTAATCTCATGAAGTAAAACATGAATACAACTTTTATGCCTAATATTTGAAGCTATTACATATCTTGAAATATCCATTTCCATGTTTCTTATTATTGATTGAAATCATGTTTTTCCTTTCTAAAGATCCTCTTGTTTCTCTCCCACCATAGGTTCTAAATAAGATACGTAGGGCCACTCTGTAAATGATTTCAAAGAATGATTTCTTATGTAAACTTGGCTAGGATTGTAATACAATGAACAAATTATCTTGCAGGGGTGAATACTAATGGAGTTTAATTAATAACCACATCCAACATGACTACAAAAAGGGACAAGTAAGTAGGATATGGTTTTTCTCTTCCACTTTTTGTGCACATAGGACACAATTTAATGAAGGTGCAATACCTAATGGTGATAACCTCTCACTTTTCAAAATTTTCCCCTTTAGAGACAACCATGCGAAATCACCTACTTTAGAAAGAACTTCATCTGAACAAAAAAAGCTGATGCAAGGATGGTAGGGAAGTGGGGCCAAGGGAACTCCCAACTACCAAACCATCTTGTAGACACAACAATGCAGAAGCAACAACACACAGAGTGAGAGAAGGAACAACAAATATCATATATTTCATTAATTGATCAAACTCATCACATGTCAGGCTGTAAGGCCTTCCCGGTTCTGGCCATATACATTTAGTGAATTAAAAAATGATCTTCATACATGTGAGGTCACAGAACTTCCTTTCAATTGCCTCAACAGTTAATCTTCTATCTAATTATCATATCCTCCAAGAACTGCCCCCTAAACTAAAATACAGAAACAAATATATACAAGAGTCCACCAAGAGGTCAATGCTCAAATCCATAAAAGAGACCCATATTTTGGTCCACACAGATCCCAATGAGATACCTCGCATTAATTATGCTATGGAAATCAAATGTATAAGTCAGCTAGATTAGGATACACAACTTGGGAAGAGCATCACCGAGTGACAACAACCACTCGGTAAAAGCATGCCCGAGCAATAGGGACGACTCGGTAAGAACATACCCGAGCCATAGAAAATGAACTTGGTAAAAGAATAACCAAGAAAAAAAAACTAACACACTCCAAGACTCGTCGATAAAGCAAGACATAAAGGATACCCGAGCAACAGGGTAACTAAGCACTTCATCGAGTAGTCTCCAAACAAGCTAAAGAACAAAAGTAAACATATTTTTGGTTGAGAAGGATTGCCAAGGACCCAAGATGCTCCTGCATCAGACACTTGGGGTTACAAGAAATGATTCCCTGAATCATGTATCAGGTCCAACCTAAAATGAATCCAAGTTAGATTGAGAAATCCAAGAAGAGTCCTCAATTGGTTTGTTCTTCCATTTTACCAGATACTCCATGTATTCCTTTCCTCTTGTAATTTTGCCAATTCTCTATTTCAAAATCTATTCAATTTCCTCTATCTATTTATTAGGATAATCACTTGGTATTTCCACTTCTTCATCAAGTTCATGATATTCATACAAGTCTGAAATATTGAATATAGGTGATATATCCATGTCATCAGGTAATTCTACTTCATAAGCATTTCCACTGTCAAATCTTCTCAGTATTCTGCAAGTACAAAATTTCTTCATCTTCAATTTTCCATATGTTCCAATAGGAAATCTCCCTTTCTTCAATTGATCCATTACAACATCACCAAATTCAAAATTTTTATGTCTCCTTGATCTATCTACACTATCTTTGTACTTCTGATTGATTTTCTCCAACTTCTGTTTAACATCTTTATGCAATGTTTTCATAAACTCAACAAATTCCTTTACTTGAACACTTCTTTTCTCTTCTCCAAAAATATCTCTCAAGTCTGATATTCCTCTCGGTTGTGTGCCATGAACAATCTTGAAAGGTGTCTTTCTAGTACTTCTATTCACTGAACTATTCTATGCAAACTCTGCTTGTGCCAACATCAAATCCCAATTACTTGGTGTGTCTCCAACTATGCATCTCAAGAAGTTACCCAAACTTCATTTTACAACCTCTATTTTTCCATCATCCTGTGGATGAAATGTAGAACTATACTTCAACTCAATATCCAACTTCTTCCTAAGTGTTTTCCAAAAATAGCTAACAAATTTACTATCTCGGTCAGAGATGATACTCCTCGATAATCCATGCAATCTGAAAATCTCCTTAAAGAAAAGATTTGCTATATGTACTGCATCTAATGTTTTCCTACATGGTATGGAAGGTGTCATCTTAGAAAATCTATCCACAACAACAAATATGGAATCCTTACCTCTTTCTGTCCTAGGCAATCCAAGAACAAAATCCATGCTGCTATCACTCCAAGGTTTCTCAGGAACGGTAATCAGTGTATACAAACCAATATTCTGACTTAGTCCTTTTGCAACTTGAGAAAATCCACAAATTTTCACAAAATTATGAACATCCTTATACAACTGAGGCCAAAACTACCTTTCCTTCAACAAAATCAATGTCTTATCAATACCGAAATGTCCAGCCAATCCACTACTATGTTTTTCCTTAATCAAATTAGTTCTCATTGAACCTTTTGGTATGCACAACTGAATACCTTTGAAAAACATATCTTCCTAAATGAAATAATCTTCATACTTACTTGATTTATTTGAATTAGGTGCTCTGCACACTCTCCACTACTTAGAAAAATCGGGATCACTTTCATACAAATGCTTCATGTCATCAAAACCAAAAACTTCAATTCTCATTTCAGTCAACAAAGATCTTCTCCTACTCAATGCATCAACAACTCTGTTAGAAACTCCACTCTTATGTTTTATCACAAATATGAAAGTCTGCAAATATTCTACCCATTTCATATGTCTCTGATTCAACTTATTCTGACTACCCAAATATTGTAAAGCCTTATAATGAGTATACAACAAAAATTCATTTGGCATCAAGTAATGTCTCCATTTCTTCATGGCTTGAATAATAGCATAGAACTCTTGATTATAGACAAAATATTTCCTCTTTGCATCATTCAACTTTTCACTAAAGAAAGCAACTGTTTTACCTTCTTGAGTCAACACAGCTCCAATTGCACTCCCACTTGCATCACATTCAACTTGAAATACCTTATTGAAATTAGGTAAGGCTAACACATGCAATTCAACAACCTTCATTTTCAAAGTCCCAAAACTCTTATCAGCTCCATGTGTCCATTTGAATTCTCTTTTGTCTCCTCTCATTGTCTCAGTCATAGCATTATAAATAGAACTGAAATCTATGATAAACTTCCTGTAAAAACTTTCCAATCAATGAAATGATCTTACCTCACTGATATTCTCAGGTGTAGGCCAACTAAGTATAGCTTCAACCTTCTCAGGATCCATCTTCAAACTATCAGCTAAAATCACAAAAACCAAATACACAAGTTCTTCTTTCATTGAGGAACACTTTTTCAAATTTATCAGCAACTTTTCTTCTTTCAATCTCTGTAATACTTGCCTTATATGCATCATATGCTCTTCTCTAGTCTTACTGAACATCAGAATATCATCCAAGTATATCACACATTTAATCAATAATTTCTTCAAAACTTCATTCATTAACCTCATAAATGTACTCTGTACATTAGTTAAACCAAAATATATAACCAACCACTCATACAAACCTTCCTTTGTCTTGAAATCAGCCTTCCACTCATCACCTTCTTTGATTCTGATATGATGATATCCACTCTTCAAATCAATTTTGGTAAAATATCTTGCTCCACTCAAAAAATCCATTATATCATCCATTCTTGGTATAGGAAACCTATAATACTTCACCGTGATCTTATTGATTGCTCTTGAATCAGTGCACATTTTCCATTCTCCATTCATAGCTAGTACTGCACATGGGCTCAAACTTTCT
This sequence comes from Thuja plicata, assembly GCA_018584345.1. Taxonomy (NCBI): domain Eukaryota; kingdom Viridiplantae; phylum Streptophyta; class Pinopsida; order Cupressales; family Cupressaceae; genus Thuja; species Thuja plicata. The sequence continues at coordinate 6,853 of MU225401.1, read as the reverse complement.
CAGATCAAGCCTTTGTTCAACAATTCATGAACTTGTCGGTTAAGCTCTTCATTCTCGGTCCATGTTAACCGATGTGGTGCTTTGTTTGGTAAAATAGCTCCAGGAATCAAATACATACAATGACTGATATCTCTCATAGGTGGTAAACCATTAGGTACATTATCTAAAACTATCTCCTTTTACTCAGTGAGTAACTTCTCAAATTTTATAGGAATTTCGTACTCAGTATTCTTACTCGGTTTGTTAGAAATCAAAGCATAACAAATATCATTTATTTTCAAATCCTTAACAAAATGTCTACCTTCCATCAAACAAAATTTCACAGATGTACATATCTCACCAATAGATTCTTCAACCAAAGGTAACAAAACTTTTTTCTTGCCATCAACCCAAATAGAATACTTATTCAATCTTCCATCATGTATAGCATGTCTATCATATTGCCAAGGTCTACCCAACAAAATATGACAAATATCCATTGGCATAATATCACACAACACCTTATCACAGTATTTTCCAATTTTTTAGATTCACAAAAAATTGTTCACTCACCATTAATGTATGCTCATCCTTGATCCATGAGATCTGATAGGGTTTCAGATGCTTCATCCTTTCCAACTACAACTTTGTAACCATCTCCTCAAATTCCAGATTCTTTGAGCTTCCACTATCAACAATTACCTTCCAAACTTTGTCTGCAACTCTACATCTAGCCTTGAACAAACTTTTCCTGATAGGATCTTTCTTATCTTTCTCACTCCCTAGTATCCTTCAGATCATGAGATTTCCTTCCTTCTCAACTTCATTCGGTGACTCCTCTTGCACCAAAGAATTTTTGCTACTGCCAACTTTCTTCCTCGGTATGAACTTTCACCTTTCCATTCAGTCTTTCCTTTGTATTAAGATGTGTCTATAATTGACTTGTCTATTTCATATCTACTCTTTTCACCATGAGATCTACCTCTTCCTCTATGGAATCTACCACCTCTGCCTCTTTGTCTTTGTTCATATCTTTTGTTCAATTTCTCCTCAGCTCTTAGGGAAAACTGATATGTTTCTTCAATGCTTTCCATCTTGACCAAACTGATCTCATCTTGTATATAAATTCTCAATCTATTCAGATATCTTCCTACTCTTTCCACTTCATCTTAAACATGTCCAGATCTGATGACCAATCTGTAGATTTCCTCAGTGTAGTCTTTTATCGATCTATCTTTCTGCTTCAAACTTTGCATTCGCCAAACTAGGTTAATCTAATAATCACAATGTAGAAACTTACATTTTAATTTGTTTACCATCTTATCCCATACCTTGATTTTGTCTTTACCTTTCTTCTTTTGATCCAATTGCAGATGTTCCCATCATAAGGATGCATGACCTTTCAACTTTGTGCTTGCAATAATAACTTTCTTGTCCTCTAATACATTCTCATATTCAAATTACCTTTCCATCTCAGTTATCCAATCTATCAATTCATCAGAATCCAATTTTCCACTATACTCAGGAGGATTAAACTAAGGTGTGGACTTCAAACTTGTCAAAGCTTGCAGGAATCTCTCTTCTTCCTGATCCATTACATGCATAGGTGCAACTTCACCTTGAACTTCTTCATCTTCATCATCACTAACATCCTCAAGATGTCTTCCTCTACGTTGGGCTGTCTCAACAGCTTCCAATCTAACAACCATCTGTCTAAGCATATCAGCTAGACCTAGATCTGCATTTCCTCTCCCACGCACCATCTTGAATCCCTCTACAATTGTAGGTCAGATCACAATCTGCTACCCTACAACAATATCCACCAACTAGGGTTAGGGTTTACAAGAAGGAACCTAGATCTGACCAATGCTCTGATACCACCTGACAAAAGGATGGTAGGTTAGTGGGGCCAAGGGAACTCCCAACTACCAAACCAGCTTGTAGACACAACAATGCAGAAGCAACAACACACAGAGTGAGAGAAGGAACAACAAATATCATATAGAGCCGAGTTTCTGGTTTTTGATTGTGTGTGTTTCTAAGCATCAATGTTTCGGATCACACTCCGTGATCTTATTATTTTTCCTTATTGCTCTCTCATCCTGATGATGGATCACGGAGTGTGATCCGAAACATTGATGCTTAAAAACACACACAATCAAAAACTAGAAACTCAGCTCTAATTCAATGGATTGTGGAAATCTGATCGATTTAAATATCATATATTTTATTAATTGATCAAACTCATCACATGTCGGGCTGTAAGGCCTTCCCGATTTTGGCCATATACATTCAATGAATTACAAAATGATCTTCATACATGCGAGGTCACAGAACTGCCTTTCAATTGCCTCAATAATTGATCTTCTATCCAATTCTCCTATCCTCCAAGAACTACCCCCTAAACTAAAATACATAAACAAATACATACAAGAGTCCACCAAGAGGTTGGCGCTCAAATCCATAAGAGAGACCCAAATTTAGGTCCACACATATCCCAATGAGAGACCCCACATTAATTACAACACATAAATTAAATGGAGAAGTCAAGCGGATCAGGATAAACAACTCGAGAAGAGCATCACCGAGCGACAACAACCACTCAGTAAAAGAATGCCCGAGCAATAGGGATGACTCGGTAAGAACATACCCGAGCCACAAAAAACCAACTCGGTAAAATCATAACCGAGTAACAAAAACTAACACACCCCGAGACCCGTCGGTAAAGCAAAACAGAAAGGATACCTGAGCAACAGGGTAATTGAGCACTTCATCGAGCAGTCTCCAAACAAGCTAAAGAAAAAAAGTAAACATAGTTTTGGTTCAGAAGGATTGCTAAGGACCCAAGATGCTCCTACATCAAAAACATATTGAACTAGGTAATCATCCCTAAGTTTTGATCTATTTATAGTCCTTTTTGACTCTATAACACCCAAAATATGAGGTGGCCCAAATTAGACAATTTCAGAGTTTTGTTTATGTGTATTGACATTTATTTTAGTTTTTGTTTTAGGAGTTTACCCTAATCTCAAATGATATACACACTAGAGAGGTCTTTCCAATAGGAAACTATTATACTTGTAAGATCCTTGATGATCCTATTATCCTATACTATGGCCCCCCAAACTTGTTTTAAGATTGTCTTTTTTTCTTTCCACATAGCATAATTGCTATGAGGGGGAAAACATTCCAAGAATCTTCCTAGAAGACAATCCTCTTACCTTCATGCACAATCTAGGACAAGTGAGGTATGATAATATCTCTGTATCTCATCATAAATTCCACATATTGGGTTCGGTGAGGGGGTTTGAGATTGTGAAAATTCTTTCTACTATAACTAAATCTAAATATTTATATGTGTGATGGTAGAATCCTATTTTGATTTATGATTTGCAAAAACCTTCTAGACAACTTTATCTCCTACTACAAGATTGCTATTGTGAACCCCTACACCCCCTACCCCCCTTGAAGATTTTGATGTACATATATTATTTAAAGACATCAACAATTTTTTTTCTTATCTTTGTTTCATTTCTAAAAGAAACTTCAGAGTTTGAACTCAGGGTCTGCTAGCACTCCTTTTGGCATGTGAAGAACTAACATAATCTAATTTTGGATAGTAGCTAAAACTTTCTTAACCATAAGGAGCCTTCTCTCCAATGAAAGCTAAGAGGTCTTCTAAGAAGATATCCTATTTTGTATAGAGGTAGTTATACCCATCTAGTAGGGCCTTTTATTCTAGCCAACAAACAAACAAATTCCTAGGCACCGACACAACAAATAAGCTTTCTTAAACCCTAAATTAAATGTCATTCTATTATACAGGTATGGGTACAATTTTGAAAGAATATTTTGGATTTGGAGGTATTAATATTTTGTTCTAAAATGTTATAGTAACTATCCACAATTGTTTTAATCACTTTGTCTTCTCTCACTTTGGCTTCCCATAAGAGAATTATGTCATCAACAAAGAGAATATGTGTAATCGAATGTAGTGTACTAGGAATTTCAGCTCCTTGCTAAAGATGAAGATGGTGGTGTGTTGCAATTTTTCTACTTAGACTCTCAACTAATATAATGAATATAAAAGGTGAAAAATGATCACCTTGTCTAACCCCTTGTAGGGATGAGAAGAAACCACAAGGGGATACATTTATCAAAACTATTTTCCCCCCTGAGATACAAGATAGAATCCATTTACACCACTTTATAGAAAATGATTTTTTTATTAGGACTAATTATTGGCTTCCAAAACCACATATTGGAAAGGTGCAGTCATGTTTGTGTTCATGGTTACATGTTGCACTTATATGTATGGTTTACGTTTTTTCTTTCAAACAAAAAAACTGTCAAGTGCATGTTTTACCATTTGGTTCAAAGGGTTCCCTAGCAGGGCATTACATTGATAAAATGATAATTAGTTATCTCACACCAAAATAACCACTAATGATAGCCACTATAAGACTTGGAACTATTGTGAGGTTTTGTGTTATCGTATTTTGCTTCCATGTTGTCATATGGATCTTTAGAAAGCCTTTCATTATTCATTCAAAACTCTTAAAGATTAAACATTACCAATATATACATATTTCATGTAGAAGATTATAAGTATAAAGGTATAGTAAATAAAATTAGGTTTCACCTGAATTACATACTTGTATAATATAAAATGGGGATCATGTAAAAGGGCTATGTTCCCCAATTCATAAGATAAATTGGAATGCAAAACCACGTTAATACAAGTATGATCAACATCACTTGAGAGGTGCTAATGCAATATCTATGCTTGAGGGGTTTTGATTCCTTTTGATGCTTAGAATTGAAGGGAGAGGAAAGATATTGGTATGCAAGAGACTAAATGAGTATAGATATGATCTAATCTAATTGAGAAAACAAATAAAAAGGGGAAGGGAGAAGTATTTGAATGCACCTGGAAATATAATAGAAAAAGTGAACTTCCATACCTGAACTTTTGACTGTTAGAGTCCTAGTATGTGTTGTAATCACAGATCTAAGACCTGAAGGTTGTGAACTGATTCCCTACCAAATTTTACCTAAAAATGACAGGGACAGGGAAAAAGTCAATGTGTACCTAGGGTATAGGATGAAAGCCGATGTGTACCCAACAATTTCAAATGAAATTTTCACAAGATCTGCACATGTTCTTGTACTACTACCCAGAAAAGATTCGATGACTCCGCAACCCATTCCTACACACAGAAAAATGGGAAGAGAGGTTTGGAAAAGGGGGTTTTCTTGGTCAAACCCCTGTTTAGGAATCAACCTTGAAATTTAATTAAAATTGCATAATGAAAGATGAAATATAAGCTAGAACTGGAACATAAATCACCTTATACCTTAATGATGCAATGCTTCTTGGATGAGACCACAAATGTTGATGCAATAGCTTGAACTCTAGAAAAACCCAATAGGAAATCATGAAATATAAGCCTTGGATGATGGGTGTTGTAGTTTTCCACAATGCTTGATGAAGAAGAAGGTTTGAAGACTTGGATGCTTGATTGGAGAAGAGATCTTGAACTCCAAGTTTGCTTGATTGTTCACGAATCCTTGAAATCTTGATAGTGAATGCTTGCACTTGATAGTGGATACCAAAATGGAGAGAGATAGGGGGTTTATATACTAAATGCATCATTTTGGGGGCTAAAACCTAGGTAGGCCGACCACAGAAGCTTTTCTGTCGCAAAAACTTCAAGACAGGACCCTGCCCCAAATATGGGCTCAAAACCCTAGGTGATGTGTTCCACCCTAAATAGGCCAAAATTTGGTCTGGGGATCCTGGGCAATCAATAAATGAAAGATAAGTATAAACAACTCATTATGATGTCAGGAAAGTATTATGAGGCCATGCAAAGTCAAATGGGGCCTAGGAGATGGAATGAATTTTATGATTGGAAGAGAAATAGAGAACCACACTGAGAAATAAGGGCTAAGCTCAAGTTTCAAAGAAATTGGACCAATATAGAACTTATAATGTTAATTTGAAGGCCCAAGAAGTGTTAGGAGAACACAAAATTAATGTGGGAACCAAACATACTAAAATAGGGCTAAAATGAACACCTAATTAAGGGTGCTTACTTTTTAGGAATATACAATACCCAGCTACCATAACTAGGTAATGACGACTGTCATGAGCAAATTTTATTTTAGAAAACTAACTATATTATTTTCTTAAAATTAATTTTTCTAACTAAAGTCAATAATGTTATGTAATAAATCAACAATATATGAATGTTCTAAAAATTTCTAAATTTAAAGATTTTGTTTATCAACTTTTCTATTAAACCATACAACTTTGAGATCTAATACTATGCCCATCTTAGTCTTACTCACCACTCTAGGATTTGATACTTAAAACTAAATTTGTAAGCGTACTATTCTAACTTACCCCTTAAATGTGTTAGCTTAAAGTTTCATCCATCATTACAGTTCCAATATTCCAAATTTAATTTTGTATAACTTTAGACGGGCCTCTCATGTTTTAAACGTAGGAACAATGATGCCTTATTATCAATATTAAATAATATTCCCAACCTCAACCATTTAGAGTATCAAATTTCTACTTTCCCTAGGTAATTGAAAATGAACAACGATTTACTTTCTTACCCTTCTACAATATAAAAGATCACAAGAATGTTAGCTTGCTTGTATAGTATCACTAATGTTATTATATATATTAAATATACCGAGAGATATCCTTCTCCTGGTGCCTATTTTTTAATCATTTTCACTCAAATGTCTAATAGGTGTCTTGAGAAGGATATCTCTTAGTGTATTTAATAAATTAATACATTTTAATATATTAATATAAATTAAGACATGAAATTAATTATTATATAATTATATTGCATTA
>MU225400.1:2046431-2078032 GCA_018584345.1 Thuja plicata | reverse complement strand
GACACTCTTACCACAATATTCCCTCCATCATAATCAACATCTATTTAAATTTGTTTACAGCACAGAATTAGAAGAAGAAGAATGAGAATATGATCTTCATAGAATCGAAATAGAATTTCAAAAAAAATAAAAAATAAATTTTTTTTTGAAAATTAACATTGGTCGAAATTTCGACCAATGCCAGGGTTAATTTTGACCAATACAATGGTCAAAATTTTGACCATTTGTTCGGTGGAAAGCATGGCATTCTCGTCATTTTTTTAGTGAATTGGTCAAAATTTGCGACCACTCGTTGGTGGAAGTATTGGTCAAAATTTTGACCAATGCACTAAAAAATGACGACAATTTTAAGCTTGGGTTATAGTCAAAATTCCGACCTTTGTTTTGGTCAAAATTTTGACTAATTATAAATACGTCAAAATTTTGACAAAAAAAGATCGACAAAAGTTTTGGTCGTGAATTCGACCAATTACTGTCGAAATTTTGACCAATTGTCGTCAAAAATTGAGGTCAAATTTACTAGTGTCAGGCATGAATGGGTAAGGATGGTAGTCACTGAGTCAGCCGAGTACATGACCAGTTTATGCAGTTGGATGAACCGATTAAGATAACTAAGGATTCTTTGCACATCATCACTAGATTCCCTATTGAAGATAGACCCAAGATGATTAAGAAAATTGACAAGGGTAAGCTCACCGAGCTAACCAAGGCACAATGGGATGGCAGAGGAATGCAGATATCTACTGTGATAGATCCTGAGTTAAGGTATGCATGCAACATCATATCTTACCAAGTGCTTCAATCATCCCGAGTGGGTAGTGTACCATGTGGAGCAGTTGATCTAGCATACAAGATATTGAAGAAAGGATTACATATAGATCTTTGTGAAGTTTTATTGAAGCAGATAGAAGACAACATGAACAGAATCAGAAAGGCAAAGACCAACACTTTGAAATTTGTTTCTTTGTTGGTATGTATTTTCTTTTACTACCAGAATTCATTTCCATCTATTGGAGATGGTTTGGAAAACTGATAGGCTATTCATATATCAGATATATGAGTATATAGAAAGTCTAGGAAATAGTTCTTTGATGAAATCATGTCTGATTACTTTTTGAAATTCCAAGCTAAAATGCATAAGAGATACAATTCAGTAGTGGGGATTTGAAAGCATCAAAGGAGAAAAAAAAATTCTCTAACCTCTTGAAAGTTAACACGACTTGCTAGGTATTGATTATCTCTCTCATCAATAAGACATGCCATAGCATCCAGAAGACCCCCAGGCTTAGAGAAGACAGTATTCCCTAGCCCTTTGTTTGAAGCAAACAAATTGACCGCTTTACTGAAAATATCCTCCTCCTTTCCAAGAGAGGATCCATCAAGAAGAATCAAAGACCTGATCTTATTCCTACTTCTATGCTTTATGACAGACTAGTGAAAAAACATGGTATTCTTATCTCCCTCCTTGAGCCACTAAATCCTCATTTTTTGCTTCCAAAATATCTTCTCCTGATTACTGAGTTTTAACCATTTCTCCCTTAGAATAATTTCTTTCTAGCATATTTCTTAGTCATGTTCTTCTATCTCCATTCTTTCTTGGACTTCATCTAGCTCTCTCACAAGGCTCTTTTTTCTTTCAAAATAATTTCCAAAAGAAGACCTATTGCCACCTTTCACCTATCCTTGACAATAGGAATATTTTTACAAATTTGTATCATAGGGGAATCAGCCAGAGGAGTGTTCCACTAGTACTCAACCAAACTCCTAAATTCTAGGAGGGAAATCCACATGATTTCAAACCTTAAATGAGTGGGCTCTTTTTTACCTTCTTTCTAGTCCAGCATAAGATCACTCTGATCTGAGACAGTTTTAAGTGGGCTATAAGAAAAAAGTCAGCAAGATTAGGCCAGTTAGAGGAGAGGATGAATCTATCTAATCTAACCTGGAGAAGACTTCATCCCTGCCTTCTATTAGACTAAGTTAAATCCACCCCATGCAGATCAATATCCATCAACCCAAAACCTATAAGAAAGTCTCCTAAATCCCTTATACTTTCACTAAAATCTTGAAATCCTCCATCTTTCTCTGACGGATATAAGGTGGAATTAAAGTCCCCTCCCATCATCCATCTTAATTCATTATTTCCCTCAATAAGGCTATAAATTGAATCCCACAAAGACCTTCTTAGAACCCGCACATTAGGGGCATACACATTACTTATATTCCAGGACTGGCTGGAAACAATATTTTGAAAAGAAATAGTCAAACTATTATTGGAGAAGTGGAGAGGAGAACCCACAACTTTACCTAGAATCCATAGAGTAACAAGACCACCCAAAGCTCCAATAGAGTCTGAGGTCTCCCAAGTAGCTCCAACCCAAACTTTGCTAGAAATCTTCTCTAAGATTTCATTATTCATGTAGTTTCCTAAATGAGAAGAATATCTATTTTATTCTTTTGAATAACACATTTTAACATATGCTACTTGGAGAGGCTATTGAGGCCTTGCATGTTCCAATACATAATATTCATATGGACAATAAGTAAAACAATTAACCCAAGCCAACAACCCCTCTTTAGATTGCTGCAACTCCCTACTTTAGGAGTATGCTCATTATTTTGTATTCTTCTTTTTGGCATTAGAGAACCCATCTATACTTCTATGTTTCCCACTTGCTACCTCTTTCTCTATTTCTCTTTGCTTGTACTCATTTTGAGAAGGCTTGCACAGTTTACCTTCACTACCTACATCTGGTTTATTTTTCTTCTTTCCTTTCCCATCCACAATATTCCAATCAAAATCCTCATCATCTTTTCCATTCAACGATTTAGAACCCTTATAAGGGGAGTGGATGAGAAACCCAACAAAGAGAGCTCCCCTTTGAGATGTACATACCCCAACATGCCATTCGAGGATCTTGGGGATTCAAACACAGTTTGTTTTCCATGTCATTTTTGGGCTCTAAACAACTGTTCTCTAAAGAGTTCACCAACTCAAGATGACTCACCTCACTTCCTCCATCACCTTGGTCCTTACATTCCCTAGGATTCTGAATATTGAGTTGTACCACCACCTCATCTGTAACTACCTGATTGGGAAGGGGTAAGGAAAGAGGTGGAAACTGTGGAATTGGTCTTCAACACCTCCTTATCATTGATCTGTAAAGCCTCACCCCTAGCCTTCACCAGACCTTTTATCCTAGGTCCAGAGTCCTTCCTTGAACTATGATGTTACAATCAAATTCCATATATTATTTCCAATTTAACTTGGCAACAAACAAAGTTCTTAAATAGTTGTTCCATTGTGTAGGGACTAAATGATCCCCTACAAATTATGAATTGACTTTTCTCATCTAATTGATTTAAAGGCCCTTTAGAAGTGAATGACATCAACTAAACAATAGAGTTACCAAGAAAAAATCAAGAGATTCAATGAAAAAATTAAAATGTAAGATATTTTCATGTGGAACATGGATTTACAAATTGGAATTTAGTTATAAGCAAATGAATTATAGAACATCTTTTCAAACAAAAGATATGAAATTATTATATGGATTAAAGTATCATTATAAAATAATAAATAACACTTAAAACATACATAATAACAAATTTGAGTTCTATTTTGTAATTATTTGATTGTATGTGTTTTAAGTTAAATTTTTTTATGTTGAATATTAAAATTTGAGAGGGTATCTATTATGTCATATTTGTTCTTAAGATAAGATTTCTTTGACTAGGAGTCACAACATTCATTCATTACACCAAAATTATCTAAAATATAATTTGGAACCTTCACTCAACAAGACCTAATCCTTTAATAAATTCATTAAAATCCGATTTGAACTATTAAACAAAAACTTATTAAATTGATTAATATATTTTAAAACATACAATATTTAAAAATTTCAATTTAATTGAACCATTCTTCGAGATTGAAAGGTCGTCCGTCCGTTGTATTTGGCATTCGTGGGCGACAACGGGAATTTACACGTACCAATGTATCCAATTATTCAATTAAAGAAAGGGATGAGATTTTATTATTAAATGTTATTGCTCAGCCTCGACATTTAAGAGCATCATCCGTTTGCGCAAGTAAAACAGGAATTTAAATTGTTTTGTTTAAGCTCTTTTGATTCTATTTCCTGGCGTTTTCGATCGGTTTGAAAAAAATGCCGATTTTGATTCAAAGCACACGGTTTTGTCAAATCTGTGTTCTCAGACCACTCTGTTAGCAACGCGTTATTATTATTATATATATCAAAGGCAACTGAACCAACTCACCAATAAGGTAAAATTCTCCAGAAAAGCACTCGAATCACCATTTGCAGGAACAAAATGGAAACCTTGTCGCGCAGCCATTTGCATGTGCAGGGAGGTATTAAAAAGGCGATCGCGTTCGGCCCAAGCAATCATGGCAGGGGACGTCCAACAGTTAACAAAGTGAGCGACTGTAAGCAATCAAATCCTTCATCTTTTCCAGATTACTTAGACTAACTGTAAACGCTGTAAAAGAATTAGATAAGATCGACTAACTTTGCATGGATGTGCAGATCACGTGTCGATACGGAGAAGCAAAGAGCGTGTGGGCATCAGAATGTGCATGGACTCAGCACCTAAACTTGATGGAGACTCTCAGAATTTCTCCCCAAGAAATTACTCTAGTATTGGCAAAATCGAGGGCATTAATTATTCGCGGGTTCCATCGGTAGAAGAGCAGCATGAGGAGGATTGGCGCACCTTCAGAGCTCGTTTGGTGAGTGCAAATTCCAGTGTGGTTTCTTCTCACATGCAGAGGCCGAGGAATTTAAAGAGTGCAGAGTGGGCACATGAGATAGAGAATATAGAAGAGGGATGCGTTTTGGTGGCGACGGATGAATTGAAACGCCATCCTCTCCTTTCGGAAGCCGTCGTGCTTGTATTGAAGTGGCCGGAGAACTCTTCGACATGCAAAGGGATTGTATTAAACAAGGTGCTTCCTTATGACGTTAGCTCCATGGATATTGTTGACCCAATGTTAAGAAATTTACGTCTTCCAGCGTTTATGGGAGGGCCTGCAGTGGGAGGATCAGGATTTGGATCCAGATTTCATGTATTGACGAGAGAGAAAGGGGTTGCAGGATTTGAGAGCATAATGCCAGGGTTGTATGGGGGCAATAAGGGAGTGAGTTTGCAGAGCGCTATGAGAAGTGAGGGTGGAATGCGATTGTATTTGGGGGAAGTTGAGTTGGAAAAGAGACATTTGAGAGCTCAAGTTAAGGCTTTCGGATGGTGGAGAATCGTAGCTTGCAGTAGAGATGTTGTTTTCAGTACTGCTTTTTCTACGGATCATATGTGGTGCCATATAAACCACTTGCTAACCACTTAAGATGATATTTTTAGCACAACTGTCTTTCCTGGTTATGACCCATAATGCGTTGTCTGGCGCATACCATAATTAGGTCATTGAATTTATCAAAACTTAGTCAGTTCATAAACATTACGATTGAAGCACTTGGTCAAAAGCTTACTCCCTCAATTGTTTTTATCCTCTGTCCTTTTCACTTTCGTGTCGGTTTAGTGTCTTTAATAAGACTACTTTTTCGGTGGGTTTTCAATTTTTTAAATTTTATTAGTTTTATAACAATTTTTTCCCCCGTGCGTGCGTGGTAGCAATAGTATAATAATACAATAAACTTTAACAAAGAAGTATAATAGCATTATAAATTATAAAATTAATTATGAGATCCATAATGTCTTTGAATGTGTAGTGTCAAGGTTTAAACATTTCATTAGTGAAGCGGCGCCCAAAGTTCAAACTCCTAGTGGGTCATTGTGCTCATAGCCCTTGTGCTTTTTTTGAGTTGTTGGGCTCATGGGTTTGAACAAGTGAAGTATGGGGATGAGGTCCCCCATTCATAGTCTCACAAGTTCATAGCTCCGGATTAAAAGCATATCACATGGAACTAGAGGGCTTCTCATGATAGTATCACCAGTCACACAAAAAACTTTACTAGACATTAATGAAAAAAAAATTATAAGTTGGGAGTGGAGACCCTAATGAGTTTGAGGGACAACAATGATAGGCAAGATAAGGTTTTCGATGTGAGAAAATCCCAATAATAAAGAGGTTGCAAAAATGAAGAAATGATGATTGGAAGGATGAAGCATAAATGAAAAGAAAAAGCATTTATATAGAAAATTTTATCGTATACAATACAAGTGTAAAGGATGCTTGGTCATCCCCTCAAATGTCTTTAGCTGTCCAGAGGATGACTAGACATCCCTACATAGTTTAGGGATGTTTGAGATTTTTCATAAGGTCTTTTAAGTGGGGAAATGGAAGGGGTACATGCCCATAACATCTTGTCATTCTCTAAACTCAACACAGAAGGGGATGTGAGCTCTAGGTTTAGTGACAGGTTACCATGTAATCTTTCTTTATTATGGTTTGTGTTATTTATGAGGAACATTTTTTATACATTATGTTTGAATACCGAAATGGGGACTTTGAAGTCGAATATAAGCAAGTCACTCTCAAATTAACTCACTTTGTAAATAAGGACTTCATAGACTATGTCAATATTATTTTGAACTCTTAAACATTTTATCTTTTCATGAATCTATCATTTCTTAATATGATGTTTTCTACACACTTGCTTGTTGTCTAGACCAAAAGAGGTGCAGGAAAAAATCTTCATATTTTTAACTTTTCAATGGATATCATATAACATCCTTGTAATAGATTAGAACTCGTTGTTGATGTATAAGTATCAAAGGAAATCCACATGAATGTAATATTTTTGGCTAATAATGTAGTATCTATAAATGCTAATGTTCATGCAAGTGTGTAGATGATTCCTTTTGATAATGTGTTTCAATATACAATATGATTAATTTATTCTTTACTCATAACCTAGGTATTATCTTTAAATGTAGTAAATTTTAGATTTTCATTTGAAAAAAGAAGCCTCCTAGGCCAATTAATTGGTAGAAAAAGTATGCACAATCCATTTGAATAACAAACAAACAGACATATTTATTCTACGAAATTGCAAGAAATTTTTGAAATGGAAGCTCCCACCTATGTTAGCACTACAACATGTTCATCCTTGCACCCTACTCATGACCACATTGTTCCTCAATTGACGTGTTCAATTGGGTCTCCCTTTTCTATATATTTTGTGGTCCATATGCTCTCATGTTAGGCCTAGTTTCTTCTTATGTGGTCCCTCCCTGTCCAACAACTCCTTCAACTCTCTTTATGTCACTGTGATCCTCTTCTCTAGCTCCTGGGTCCTCATAGGTTCTATCGAGCATTATGGATCTATTGAATTTTCTCTCAAGCTACCATGTCTAGTTCCACTCATTTGTTGTGACAAACAATACATCTTCCTCATGCCAAAAATTCTATGATCATTTGCAGTGCTAAGGTTTTTAAAAATCAAGACTTCTACCAAAGATGAGCCTTGGTGTGTCATTTCTCCTACCTTTAGCCCTATCTTCTAGATCTACATAGTTGGGTCATCTCTTCTTAGAAGTCTATTATATCTAGTTAGATTAAGTTTTTCCCCTTTGTTAAAGGTTTCTTCATTGTATCTTTTTATTTTGTGAAGTCAACTTTGCCCATAGGGAGAGCACTCTCTCTCCATTGAGTCTTAGTCTTCTTCCTTTGATTCCCTCAATGGACCAATTCATGTATGTTCAATTTGGGTAAGATTGCTAAATCTTCCTCTCTTGTTTTGGGAGGAATCTTTCTATGAGGACATTTATAACATAGCTGGGAATTTAAAAAAAAAATTACTATTCTACTTTTTTATATCTGTCATTCTACCTTTGCTCACATTCTAGTTTACATTGACACTTCAAAACCCCTTGTAGGGGAGGTGGTTTTGATGGTGAGAGATTAGCCATGAATGTAGTCGTTGAATTATGAGGAGCATCCATTATGTTGCCACCAGTCCTTCTCAACTGGTCATATGGATTCAAACTACTCTATTTCTTGGTAAAAATAAAGTGCTACTTGGTGGATGAATGCAATGGAAGATCACTTGATTGCCAAATTTCCTTCATCTTTTGATGATTGCTTTTCCTAGGACCTTGATTTTTCTCTAAATGTGGCTTATCGACATAACAAAATTATTACAATCGTGTAGTATTATCCACCTACTAAACCCCTGAACTATATGATATTATCCACTTAGTTGATCGTACTCCTAGTTGCATATTATTACCTAGCTAGTGAATCTTAACCCTTTTACAAATTATTGTGCTCCTATCGATCTAATTTAATGAATTCCTTATGAGTATTTATACTAATTTTCCACCAAATGAATCATACATACATTTGTTAATTCAAAATATTGAGTTCCATATTAACATCATATAGAATTGTCCTTATAGCAAATAATTTGTACTCCTACCTTTCTAATCTACTAAATCCCATATGAACATCATATAATATTCCACCCACATAATAAATCTTTTGTATTTCTTCTAATCCAATTTAATTAATGCTGCCCACATAATAAATCCTTTTCGTCTTTCTTCTAATCCAATTTGATAAATCACATATTCTCTCAATAATGAAACCTATTTTATCCCTGAGGAATAGTAATATATAATAGATCCCACTTACCGAATCCTTATAAAATCATACTATTCGTATTAGCCACTTAACAAATCCCTTTAATTAGTGATTTCTTTAAAAACCTCGTATGTTATGTAAACCTGATGTAGTATGTCCCACCCAGTGAAAGGAGATTTCATTTCAAAACGCCCCTCTTGATTCTTTTGTCAATTTATTCCATCCAAGGGGAGACAACAGCTTGAGGTGATAATAGTTTATAATAGACAATGAACTTCATGCTGTTAGGCATGTCGTACATAATAATATTTTATACAATTGTTAGATTCCCAGATTTTTATGATTGAGAAATGAGAGTGAATACCATATTTGTATATAATTTATCTTTACACGCCGACATCTGTAAAAGCAAGAGGCATATGATCCATGAGGAACAAAACAAAGGTGAGTAGCGAATCTATTCAAAGCGAGTGTCTTGACGCCTAATTTGTCAACTTGATCTGACACAAATGCTAAACATAGCATTTCTACGACAGGTGCCATGTAAATCACTTGCTAACCAGTTATGAAATATTTTAAAATATCATGAAATGTTGCCATCTGAGGTTGCGTTGTTTATCATATACAACTGCATTTTCTGATTATGATGCAGAATGAGTTGTGTAGCACATAGATCAGTCTTTCATCTTTCCTGGTTGTGCTTCACAAATTGTACGATTGAATAACTTGTCAAAAGTTGGTGATAATGGTTTATGCTTTTCACTATCGTAGTGATTTTTGGATTTTAGAGGTGTCACCTTTTTCATCCATTACAATTCTGGTAGGAGAAAGCGGGGTTTACAATTACGAGACTCAGTGTTTTGCTTAGAACCTTGCTCACTTAATTGTTTCTTCAGTTTTCTAAGTTTGGTGTAGGATTAGCATGATTAATAAGATTTTTTGGGGGGTTTTAAATTTTGTTAATGAAGTGTTATTTTATATTTTTTGTTTTCTTTATTTTTTATCTGTAATGTGTAGAATGTTTTGATGAATAGTGTCCTTTCTATTAAATTATAATATAAATTACATATTCATAAAGAAAGGCTCGGGGATACATGATCACCCCGCGAGAGTTCACATGGGCAAGTTGGAAACAGTTATAACAACATCAACTATTCATAAAAAAATTATGTAAAATTAGATTGTAACAGTTTATTTATTTGTATTATTTTCAAAAAAATCACAAGTTTGGTTAGAAATTGTTAATATAAGAGTAAGAAAATAAATGTATAATAAATAAAAGGCAATAAAAATCTATATAGGTCAATTATTTGAAGAAAATTGCTTCAATTTTAAAATAATATAGTAAGCTATGTGTGAGAAAATAAAATACATTTTAGTGCAATTCAATAATAACTAAATATATAATGATCAACAAGAAATAAAATCTAAATTAAATAAGAGACGAAATGATAAATTTTAATTGATAAACGAAGAGTTTTTTTTTTTTAAACAAAAGTGGGCTAGCCACTAAATATATTTATTAATAAAAACTGGTTCAAGAGCTCATCCGGGAAAGAACCAGCAAGAAAACCTAGAATCCTTGCTCAAATACAATAATTACATTCAAGAACAAATTCACCACCCAAATGCATTGATCCTTGTTTTCAGAATGTGGCTTCAAAAGTTGCATAATACCATAATTAGACCTACTGGCTGGTGCTACTCATCGATACTGGTAGTCGGTTAGCGCTGCTAGTCGATACCACATGTCAGTTGTGTCGGTCGATCCGTCGGTGATGGATAGCCCTGTTAGTCAGGTTTTTTGGTTGGTGTCGGTTCTGGATGTCGTTGATGTCAGTTCTAGTCATCATCGGTGTCGGTTCTAGTCATTGTCGGTGTTGGAACCGGTCGTCGTCGGGAAACATTAGCACTAATATGGATACCTCAAGTCATGGTGCCTGTCCCATAAACAACCCAAAAAGATATTCTTTTTTATCAGCTCAGGCCCTTTATGGTACCCGTCCCATGAGATCACTCCACATTCAAAGTATTTGCAACTCATAAATTGACAAAAATAAGCCCAGGATCCAAAAATGGATTTACAAAAAGATATTGGCCGAATATATGTCAAAAATGATTTAAAATATCTCTTTTACAACCCGCCTGTACGGCATTAATCCTCCATGGTAGCTGGATCTTCTTGTTGGCAAACCACAGTAGTCAGCCATGCGTGATCCATATTAGGAATTTTGGTAACCCAGCCGTTGAGCTCCTCCTCATGCTGATCATGAAGGGTACCCTGATAAACGAAGAGTTATTATGGACTTAACTTTATAGAATTTTTAGTTATCCATGAGAAATATTACTCTTGATGATGTAATTCAAAATTTTGAAATTAGATATGCACTTGACATAAATTTGCCTTGTGAATAAGGACTTTCTTTCGACTAGGTTACATCTATTATTTTAACTTTTCATTTAAATGAATCTAGCCTTTGCTAATATAATTTTTTCTTCAAACTTGTCAAGTATCCAATACAAATGATTGTTGAAAAGAATATTTGGGATTTTTTCTATCCATATGGAAAGAATAAAACATCAAGTTATCTAATAGATAAAAAAACTATCTTGATGTATAAGGATCAAATGCACGACATATGAATGAAAGTTCCAAGGTGATTTTGTACTATCCATAAATGCAAATGTTGATGCAAGAGTGTATATAATGTCTTTTGATAATGTGTTAAGATGATGTGACTTGATTAATTGATTTGTTACTTATAAGTTAGGAATTTTCTTTAAATAAAAAATTATAGATGTTCATTGAGAATTAGTTTTTGCATAAGCCAATGAATTGGTGTAGTATCTCCTCAATTGGAAAACACGCTAGCATGAAAATTTTCCACATTGGTCGAAATGCCATCAATGAAATTTTTTATGAAAGAATTATGCATCATCTTTCACATAGTTTCAATAGATTTTTTTATAATTTTCAACGTCATCATGGCTACTCCTTAGATCTAGACTAAAATGGAGGATGGTTCGTCTATGAATGGTAAATTTTTTAATATAAATCTAATCACCTATGACACTCCAAATGTAGATCAAGGTAATGAAAAACATATATCACTCATAGTATTATCAATTTAGACCATAATTAAATCAACTAAGGTATAGTGCCTAATAATGCTTACCATTTTTAAATTAAAATTTTTATATTCGGTAGCATTAAAACAAGGCTAACATGTGTGAAAGAATTTTTTTTAAAGGTGTGTATTGAATAAGTAATGAGTAATTAATAATTCATAGAATCCTCATGTCCACAAGAATGTTTGAATTATTTTGAGATTTTCAAGAAGCTAAGATCCAAGAAACCAAATCAAATCAAAGAAAGCCACATTTCAGCCATATGTTTTGGTATGATAAATTGTCAATTAGTTGAACTTTAATAATTTAGCCCTTAACTATTGATATTTCACTGTTAAACTCATGTTAAACTCATATTGTAGATATATATTTGAAATCATCATATCTTATATAGAATAACTTGATGGCCTACTATAAAGGTTAGGCTTTCCTCGATAACTATGTTATCATTTCAAAATTACTTTTACTCAAATTTATGACATGTTTATCCTTGGAGGAGTGTTATATGCTAAATTAGAGTTAAAAATGCCACATGTTTAGTAGCCCATTTATGATGTTATAGTCCAATAGACATTTATCTCTAGCTCATATCATATCATGAAAAATAGTGAGAAAATATATATAATTATTACATACTTGATTGTTTGATACATAAATTAGTTTTTTGTAAAATATTTTTGCAATAATAACTAACAATAAATCTATTTCTCAAAGTGCAGGCAACAAATGGAAAACTTATCGCCCACAAGTTTTATTTAATTCTATAGAGTTCTACTTAACTCCATAGAGTTCTATCCAAGAGCTTTTTAGATCTAACTTAGATGAAGTCACCTCGAATGAAAATAATGTGGACTTAAATCACATATTATCTTAAAAACATGTGAAATGAGAAAAAAAAATCTAAATATCCCACAATTGGGATAGAGAAATATTCTTGAACTTGATGGTCAATACATTGTAATAAAATATTATTATTATATTATCCTTGGTCAAATGATAATCACTAGATTTCATGATGGCTTGTTAGCTCTAAATTGTCAAGGAATTTTTAGATTTTAATTTATAATTTAGTAAAGAATGGCCTAATTATTGTATATGCATACCACATATCTTTCATTGTAGTTTATAGTTCCTCATTGGTACACATTTATGATGATGACTTGTCCATGTTGGAAAATAATATATTTGGTATTGGTTCTATTTATTTTAGATGTATAATCCATTAGAAGGGTTTTTTGATTCACTCGTGATAGTTAAGGTTTTGTTGATTCACTCATGATAGTTAAATTGGTCATCAATAAAGTGGACATTGGTGTAAATTTTAGATAGTAAGTAGATTTTGGAGTAAATAAATAATATTATAAGCCTATAGCTAGATTCATATAAAAATATTTGTAGATATTATTTATAGCTGTAGAGATTATTTATAAATATTTGAGCGAAATTCCCGCTCATAGACCCCGTACAACATAACGTGTGGTGGGTCAAAATCACGATGTGGAAAAGGATGACTACAACCGACATTTTTTCTAAACTGATAAAAAAATGTCATAGAGCAGAAACACAAGAATCTTAACAATTTAAATTTCTAGTTTCCTAAGTAAGAATGTTTAGTTTATTAAAATGATACTGATTATACTGGACATATATTATAGTGAGAGTGGATTCCTCATGGAATATTATCTCTAGTACCGGATCTTGCATGTTAAAATTTTCTATCAGAAAGCGTACTTGACAGATTTATGCATAGTAATTTTTTAATTATTTTTTTGAAATATAAATTATTTATTTCAAATATGTCAAGGTCTTACATCTATACTTTGTACCCAATCATATTGTCAACAAATAATTTTATTTTAAAATATGTATCAATTATTGAAAAGAAAAAATATATATATAAAAACTTCAAGATACTATAATTTTATAACAAGATTCATAATTTAATAAAAATATTCTCCATGATCCATTTACCGTGCCTATAATTAGATATGATTATAATTATATTCAAATATATGAATCCGTGTTGCAAGAGAAAATAAATATATTTAAATTTTTGTTTTTACTGAATCTTTATTTTGTATAAATTGTTATACCGTTCTTTTTAGAAGATAATATAATCATGAATTTCCCCTCTAAAGGGCCTTCAAATCATTTAGATGATAAAGTTTAATCCTTACAATGTAGGGGATCACACACTTTCTAAAAATGAAAAAAGATAATCATACGCTAGTTAATTATCTAAACTTAATTGGATGTGAGAAAATAATATATAGTGTTTGGTTGCAACATTGTAGCCCTCCCAATTTTTAGAAATTTAATGTAGATTTAAATATCTACAGTGCATAAGCCATTTAATTTAAAGTAGATGTGTACTTAATAAACATTAAAATATACTTTTATTTATTTTCGATTTATGCAGATTGATATTAGATGTATAATTTGCATTTTTATGAAAAAAATAAATAATATATAAATACATAGTTTAGAATTTTAGGTTTAAGATTTTATTTTCATCAAATTTGGAATGGTGAACAATGAAGTTTGGATTTGAGATTGGGGTTGTGTTCAGAACCAATGTTTTAATACGATCAAGAAGCTTTATATTCAATGATTAATAATTAGTGTAAGGACATTGTGCACTTATTGGAATGCTAGCTTCCTTTTGATGTTTTACTTTCATTGAAGATACTTTTCATTTTTCTTTAAAATTCATATCACTTTATTTCTTTCCTTTTCATTTCTCGATTCTTTGGAATTTGATTTTTTTTGAAATGTTATAATTGACATTAGTATAATTTGGTGGATTTAAGGATTTGGGAGTGATCGTGTTAGAATGATTTGGAATAACTGAGAGGGGGGGTGGATCAGTTATCCTCAGGTCCAGATGTACCAATTGAACTTTCAAACACTTCAACCATGTTTAGATCTACTCAACTATCCACTCAGTCTCTATAGCATATAATCAATAACATAAACTTGTAGTTCACTATCCTAAAGTAATCAACTTGCATAATATAAAACTCTTAATAGTACAACACATAAAATATCATTCACATAGGTATGACACCAAGATTTAACGTGGAAACCCAATATGGGAAAAACCACCAGTAACATGCAACCAAATTTTCATTCTTCTGAAGTGAGCTCTATGAAGAGCCAACCCTGTTAAAGGTTACAATACACACTGTTAAATGTTCCCTGTTAAAGGATTTAATCACCATGTTAAAAGCGAGCCTTGTTAGAGGACTTAGATCATTCCATTAGAATGTTACCTTGATTAAAGGATTTACAATATGACTATTAGGTCAACCTTGGTTAACAGGATTTTGACTGATACAATGGTTAGAAAGTAACAGTAGATTGATCTGAAACATACAACTCACTTTGCAAATAGAGATCCACTTTCTCTCAAATTCTAATTCACTGACTAGACTCCATTTTCATCTCTATCACTTAGATATGCTTGGAAATCCATCAATAAATCACCACTGTACAATCCTATACCGCTCTTCCCAGTCTTCTCTGCCTTTTGCTTAGATTTTCCAATCAACTGAATCAACCTCTCTACACATAACCTACAATTAGGTTAATCTTATATGTCTCTGAACAGGTAGCTCAATCTTTTGCCACTTAATCATCACCATAGATCTTAGTGTTTGGTTAGATCCAAAAAATCCTTCCAACATTTCATTGCCCTTCTACCTTGTAGAATACATCTCAAAAATCCTTCTTGAATCCATACATAAAAATGGTTAAACATATGTTAAATGCTCATTTAATTCTCCACAATAATTATCTCTGTCTTAAATACACTTTACATATCCCAAGAATTCAACTATGTTCGCTAGGATCTCAAATCTTTTTAAACTGTCAAAATACTTACACTCGGTCATCACTGTGTTCTTCCTCTCAGTCATCACTAGATAACTCGGTAATTACTGACACTCGATAAATGCTGATGCTTGGTAGAAACTAAATATGCTCGACATGTACTGGCACTCAATCAACACTCGTATCACTCGGCACAAACTGCTTGAACTTATGTTTCTTAATATTCTACTCTTTTAATTGGTCAAGACTAAACTTGTAGTCTTCCAATCTTCACTTGGTGTTAAAGATAAACAACATATTAGCTTGCCAAGGTCCAATCTCATCAAGTACCCATTGCAGTTTCTCATAACTCAACCATTTCACTAGGTCTTCTTGTTATCTCCTCTTTACAAACATTCTTCATCAATCAATTGATATGTCACTTTACAAGATAGCAACTGTCTTACCAATTAAGGTTTATCATTAATAGAAATATAAAAATTGCTTCAATTATAGCTTCCAACAATCTTCCTCTTTGGCATTGATGGAAAACAAATGCAAACAACACTTGCAAGGTTACCAAACAATCCAAACAGTATATTCTATAAACAGATTTTCATTAATGTCCTTAGCTTCATTCTGATTCTCTCCAATAAAAATATCAGCTCCCTCTTGGATATATTTCTCTTTGTAGCTTATCCCCCTTTGTTTCTTCTCACTGAATATCTCCCTCAAATAATATATCCCCCTCTTTATTTTCTTACTGATTTCTCCCTCTTTGACAACAATGCCAAATTCATACATCTTCACTAGGTAGATATCTTTGTGTCAACTTTCTAAATTCTATTCTCCCTCTATCATCTTTCTTATGAATGATCAACATATTGTGCATTACTCTTCACAACTTTAGGCAACTTCTAAAGTGTGACCTCTTTGCATCAATTTGTCAGATATTGTGTGTAATACATTTGACCTAATCACTCCATGTGATCCTAGTTATCCTTAGGTAGGGGAATCACCCCTAATTTACCTCTCAGATACTCATGAGCATCCTTAGGTAATGCTTTAGTAAATATATCTACTAAATTTTGCTTTGTTTTCACATATTCCAATCTCACTTCTTTATATTGAACTAACTCTCTCAAGTAATGATACTTGATAGCAATATTCTTGGTCTTTGTGTGCATCACAAGATTATTTGATATATTGATAACACTTGTGTTATCACAGAAGATAACAACTCGTTCAATGATTTCTTCCTTCATACCATTCAACAATTGCTTGATCCATACTATGTTTGAACAATTAACTGCTGCTGCAACATATTCATCTTATGATGTAGATTGAGAAATACAGTTTTGTTTCTTGCTTTTCCAAGAGACTAATCTCTTTCCTAGAAATAATGTGCCACCACTTGTACTCTTTTTGTCATCATCATTACCTTCCCAATCTGCATCTGTATAAACCTCCATTTCAAACTTCTCAATAGATTCTTATAATATAATCCATAATCATTTGTTCCCTTCAAATATCTCAGTATCCTTTTCACTTCCATCATGTGACTATCCTTAGTATTTGCATAAAATCTTGCAACAATCCCAACTGCTAATGCAATATCTGGTCTAGAGTGAACAACATATTGTAGCTTCCCAATCATTCACGTGTACAAGGTTTGATTGACTTCATTTATCTCATCAGCCTTTGATAGTTTATGTCCAATAGCCATAGGTGTACTTATAGGTTTGGATTCCTCAATGCAAAAAATTTTAAGTATCTCCTTGATATATTTAGTTTGAGTAATGTAGATACCTTTCTTCATGTGATATACTTGCAAACCAAAAAAAAAAATTAATCTTTCTCCAAACATAGACATCTCAAATTTAGTTTACATCTCATTTGCAAGTCTTTGGCATAAATCATCTTGTCCTCCAAATATGATATCATCAAAAAATATTTCAAGTAAAAATACCCTTTTACCTTTTTTAGTCTTTAAATGCAAATTATTGTTGTCATTTGTCCTTGTAATACTAATTTTGACTAAGTAATTGTGCAATCTTTCATACCATGCTTTGGGGGCTTGATTCAATCCATACAACGCTTTATGTAGCTTTCCGACCATATTCATCTTGCTTGAATAAAAAAAATCCTCTATCTTGTTCGATGTATACCTCTTCTTCCAGTATTCCATTCAGAAATGTTGATTTGACATCCAATTGATATACTTTGAATCGTTTGTAAGCTGCGTAAGCCAGTAGAGTTCTAACTCCTTCCAATCTAGCAACTGAGACAAACGTCTCACCATAGTCAATGCCTGTTCTTGTGCATAACCTTTGCATACCACTCTAGCATTGTTTCTCTTGACTTCTCCATGCTCATTCAAATTATTTCTAAATACCCACTTGGTTCCAATAACATTCTTGTCCTTTGGTCTAGGTACTAGTGTCAAGGTTTTTTTCTCCTCTATTTTCTCTATTTCTTCATTCGTGGCATGTATCCAATCTTTGTTATCCAAAGCATATTTCACTAATTTAGGCTCAAATTCACATAATAAACATGTTTGATTTTTCAATTTGCTTCTTTTCATGACCTCTAAATCTTTTTTTCCAATGATCTGATCTGGTTTATGATGTCTTCTTACATATTTTTCTAGTGCAGGCCCTGGTCTCCTTTCTCTTTGTTGTTGGTCTTCAAATTCATCATGAAAATTATCTTCAGGTTCATTTTGTCTCTCTATTTCTTCTTCTTATTCCTCGACAATTACCTCCTGATGCTCGACAACTTCTTTCAGTGACTTAGCATTTTTTTTTTGTTGCTTGGTAGCTTCTTTCTCTGGTTTAGGTAAACTGCTGGGCTCTCCTTCTGGTTCAAGGTATAAACTTCTATACTTATAGTTTCTCTCCAGTACTTTTGTGCAACATTTTTCTCTATCACCAGTGTTCTAGAACAATCCATTATTAATCTATTCCTTCTCTCGGCTATGCCATTCTGTGGGGGAGTCCTTGGAGTAGACATCTATATTTTAATTCCTCAATCATTACAGAATAAGTTGAAGTCATTAGATATAAACTCTCCTCCTTTGTCAGATCTCATACATCTCAAGCTCTTACCTATCTCTTTTTCAACNTATCACCAGTGTTCTAGAACAATCCATTATTAATCTATTCCTTCTCTCGGCTATGCCATTCTGTGGGGGAGTCCTTGGAGTAGAAATCTATATTTTAATTCCTCAATCATTACAGAATAAGTTGAAGTCATTAGATATAAACTCTCCTCCTTTGTCAGATCTCATACATCTCAAGCTCTTACCTATCTCTTTTTCAACTTTTTCCAAATACCACTTAAACAATTGAAAGGCATCATACTTTTCTTTGAGAAACATTACAGTCATTATTCTAGAGTAATTATCAACATACAATATTAAATATTTATCACCATGGTAGCTTTGTACACCAAAAGGTCCACAAAGGTTAGTATGAACCAATTCCAAAACATCATCAAACGTATAAGTTTTTCTCTTGAAATTAGACTTTCTCATTTTGGCCAACTGACATTGCTTACACATAACATTATCAGGATTCTCCAATCTTGGTAGCCCTCTTACTCTTTTCATCTTACTAATGTTTACCAATTTTTCAAAGTTCACATGACACAACCTTTTATGCCATAACCATACATCATCTGTTATGCAAACAAAAATGTCTCATCAGATAGATCTAGATAGAACAAATTACCTCTTATCCATTCTCCACTTCCAATTAGATCACCAGTAGCATCAAATATTTTAACCTTTTTGTGATAGAATTCAACTAAGTATCCAAAAGTGTTCAACTGAGCAACACTCAACAAGTTACAATTAAGTCTGTCAACCCAATAAGCATTGTCACATGTGATCTTATCAGTAATTTTTATTGATCCTTTTCCTTTCACAAGACATGGTGTATCATTACCAAACTTAACACTACCACCTTTGCAATGATTTAAGGTTTCAAACTTACTTTTATCACCAGTCATGTGATGTGAGAAACCACTGTCAATTATCCATCTATCACTTTTACTCATATATGAAATAAGTGCAGTTTTCTCATCTTCATCATAATCATCTTTCATAGTAGCAAAAACAACTTCTATATCATTGTCATCAAATTTATCAGATTCACTATCAGTTTCTTCTTCAGCAATATAACCAGATTTCTTACCTTTATCCTTATAGTCTTTATACCTTCTAAAATCTTTGGCATTCCTTTTATCTTTGTAAGTTTTCTTTCTCTTCTTTCATCCTTGTCATTCTTTTTAGGGCATCTTTCTGTAATATGACCAACTTTGTTACATGAAAAACATATTATAGGAAGTTTACCTTTGAATTTTCTATTTCCTCTTGGTAGTCTTCTAGCCATAAGTTCCTCAAGTTAATCAAGATCATCATTAGCAGTGTCACTGTCACTATTCACATGTCTTTCTTTTCCTTTATTAGATTTATGAAGAGTCAATTATGATTTGAAAGAAAAATCAACATTGTGAGGAGTGAAATTATCAAAAATTGATAACTCAATAGCAGTAAGTCTACCAACTAGACCTTCAAGAGTTAAGTTGTTACCAGGAGTACATCTCAGTTCTTATATAGAAGATACTATAATAGCACAAATAGGAAGTAGGGTTCTCAATACCTTTCTAATAACAGTATCATCATCGATAGTTCCATTCACTCGTCTAATAGCATTCACAACCTCCTTAACTCGACTACAATATTGAACAATAGTTTCACCATCTAACATTCTCATTTCATCACACTTACCTCTCAAGATTTCAAATTTGGGTCTTAGTACATTTATATCTCCTCCATAGATAGCTGCTAGTGTGTCCCACATTTCTTTTGCAGCTTTACAGTCTTTTATGTCTTCAAATTCAAGATAACTTAGGGTTGATGCAATCTTCAACATTGCTTGATTATGTTCCTACTTTTTCTTCATCTACCGAGCTATCAAAACTGTTGGCACATTTATGTAATCATTTTCCACATAGTATTTTTTTCCTTCTCTAATTCTAGCTAGGTATAACTTCATAAAAATTTCCCATATAGGGAAGTTCTCCTTGTTCAGCCTTGGTACCTCCTTTTTATACATCTTAATCTTCAGCTTCAAGTACCTTCAAAATTTTACTTACAAGCACCAAAAAGCTCTGATACCAATTGTTAGAATGATTTAGAATAATTGAGAGGGGGGTGAATCAGTTATCCCGAGGTCCAGATGTACCAATTGAAATTTCAAACACTTCAACCAACTTGAGATCTACTCAACTATCCACTCGGTCTCTATAGCATATAATCAATAACATAAACTTGTAGTTCATTGTCCTAAAGTAATCAACTTGCAGAATATAAAAAAAATTAATAGTACAACACATCAAATATCATTCACACAAGCATGACACCAGGATTTAACGTGCAAACCCAATATGAGAAAAACCACTAGTAACATGCTACCAAATTTTCACTCTTCTAAAGTGAGCGATCTGTGAGGAGCTGACCCTATTAAAGGTTACAATACACACTGTTAAATGTGACCCTATTAAAGGATTTAATCACCTTGTTAAAATTGAGCCTTTTTAGAGGACTTAGATCATTCCATTAGAATGTCACCTTGATTAAAGGATTTACAATATGACTGTTAGGTCAACATTGGTTAAAAGTTTTTTTACTGATACAATGGTTAGAAAGTAACAATAGATTGATCTGAAACATACAACTCACTTTGTAAATACAGATCCACTTTTGCTCAAATGCTAATTCACTAACTGGCCTCCATTTTCATCTCTATCACTCAGATCTTCTTGGAAATTTGTCAAGAAATCACCACTATGTAGTCCTATACTACTCTTCTCAGCCTTCTGTGATTTCTGGTTAGATTTTCCAATCAACTGAATCAACCTCTCTACACATAACCTGCAATTAGGTTAATCTTATACCTCTTTGATCCGGTAGCTCAATCTTTTGCTACTTAATCATCACCGTAGGTCTTAGGGTTTGGTCAGATCTAACGAATCCATCCAACATTTTATTCTCCTTCTACCTTGCAGAATACATCTCAAAACTCCTTCTTGAATCCATACATAAATATGGTTAAACATATATTAAATGATCATTTAATCCTCCACAATGATCATCCTTATCTTGAATATACTTTACATATCCCAATAATTCAACTATGTCGCTGGGACCTCAAATCTTCTCAAACTATGAAAATATTAACACTCTGTCATTGTTGTGTTCCCCCGCTCGATAAGTTCTAATGCTTGGTCGACATTGAATTTTCTCGACATGTGTTGGCCCTCGGTCGACACTCGCATCACTCGGCATAAACTGATTGAACTTATGTTTCTTAATCTCTTTCTCTTATACTNCGACATTGAATTTTCTCGACATGTGTTGGCCCTCGGTCGACACTCGCATCACTCGGCATAAACTGATTGAACTTATGTTTCTTAATCTCTTGCTCTTATACTCGGTCAAGACTAAACTTGTAGTCTTCCAATCTTCACTTGTTGTTAAAGATAAACACCATATTACCTTTCCAAGGTGCAATCTCATCAAGTACCCATTGTAGTTTCTCATAACTCAACCATTTCAATAAGTCTTCTTTTTATCTCCTCTTTTCAAATATTCTTCATCAATCAATTGATATGGCACTCTACAAGATAAAAACTATCTTACCAGTTAAGGTTTGACATGAATCACAATGTACAATTACTTCAATTGTAGCTTCCAATAGATGGTTTATGATGTGGATAAGAGGATTTTTGGTAGAAACATTGTGGTAAGGACTATGTAATGTCCTTATTTTTATGCTTATATTAGATTAAGCTACCCTTGCTATTAGTGAGGTACCCTTTCCATGCTTGCTTTGGATAAACAAAGACTGCCTTCATAATACTTCCTTACAAATGTGTGGACGACAAGTTTTCTATTTTTTGCTTGCACTTTGAGAAATGGGTGATTCAAGCACTTTTCAAGATATTCTAGTGGATATCTTGGATGTTTTAGGTCTTGTGATCATTTTCCGTGCATGGGATGACTTATTTTTAGAAGTTACTCATGTTTCTATAGCTTTATGTCATTCCTAGATATTGTAGACATCTATTTCTATCGCATTTCTTTTTTTTGCAAACGCACTGGAATAAAGTGCCATCTATTGCATGCTTAGGATCTTGGACATTTTTGTGCCTTTTTGTACTCACACTACATTATAAAGTTTCATGGTGGTTTTTTTTACCCTTTTCAAGTGAGTGTTCCTTCCACGACATTAGCCTCATTATGTGTGTCAAGAGAGTGATCTCCTTCTACGAAAACATCCTTTATATGTGTTTGTACTTTCTATTGCACTTTCTATGTTCTTGGTTCTTCATCATCCAGTTATTCTTGACAGTCTTCTTCAGTGTACCTGTCATGTCTCTCCCTACGTAGCATTATGGGGTATCTCTTGTTTGATCTAATGCTTCCTTGGTTCGATGGAGTGATCTATGTATTCGTTATTTGTTCCTATGTACTAGGCAGATGCAATGGTTGGGTACCTATGCATTTCGGTGAGATGAATCATTTACGATATGGACACTCTTTCATTCCTATTTTGGAGGCATCCTTCTATCTTCGATTGGTCATCTCTTCAGGCTTTGTTTACAGTGTTCTCTACCTGATCATGTTATATTATAGTGGAGGTTCTAGCAGTTATTCTTCGATAGTGTTTGTAGCTTCATGTTTCAGAGGTGTTCTACATGTTTTTCCTTTGATCCTATTCTTCTGGGACATTCTCTAGTTGGAGGCTTCTTTAGTCCTTCATTAGTATTCATCTCTTTTCGGAGAGGGGTTATTCCCACTGGGTTTTCTCCCTTTTCTCCTCTTTATAGATATTTTTTATAGTTGGGTACCTGATCAGGCTTTGTTGCTGGGACCCATTTCCTACTTTTAGTAGTTGCTTTTAGGTTTTTAGCTTCTCCCTAAGTTCATCTCAAGGGGGGATGTTAGAGTAAAACTATATTTTTACTTATTAATTAAATTATTATTGATTTAATTATAAGGATACCTTATTCACTTATTAATTAAATCATTATTGATTTAATTATTAAGTCACCTTTTTATCTCTAGTTTACTTAAGCTACACTTTAGGTATGTTATAATTAATTATTTTATTAATTATTTATGCAACCTAGGTTTCTCCACATTTTGATGTTCAATCTCCTTTATAATGATTGATCTCTTTGTATTTTTTAATCCTATTCCATTATTATTGAATCAATTGAAGATGTTTCCTCTTCCACAGATCTGTTGTTTCTGGCCTCCATAGCTTTTTCTTCTATCTTTCTATGACAGGTGATCCTTGGGAGCTGTAGGGTTGATAGGTTTTAATAAACTCCAATAAATTTTTCTATATCCATTTAATCTCTTTATTTTCTTTGAGGTTAAGCTCTAGTTTGGTATTTGTCTACTGAGCGTCAATTTAGGGTCTATTTTTCCTAATACAATGACACACAAGACAAGTCTTAAAATGAGATTTGGATTAAATAAAAAACTATAGAATTTGATGAATAAGGTAATTTATTATTATTGCATACATGTAATATTTGCATCAATGAGGACATAGAATAATGTCTATAAAATATTTTCCTCACCAAGATCACCATAAAGTAGAGGTTTTCACTACCACACATGGATGATTTGATGGACTACTTGAGTAGGGCATGTGTTTCTAAGATTGATATGAAAATAAATTATCAATTTATTAGAATCTAGGAAGCAGATGAGTAGAAGATAAAGTATATAGGTCCATTACCACATAGTGTTATAACAATTGAAGCACCTTTTCAATAATTTTCATTGACTGAATTGGTGAAATTGCATAAAAGTCTCAAAGTGGTGGACATAGTTCTCTTTTAGGTTAGCCTCTATTGATTATTTCATCATAGACAAGAGTAAATTGGATAACTTAATAAAATACTAATTAGGATATTGTTTGATGAAAATAATATTAGATAGATTAGGTCAAGGATAAGGTATAGATTCTTCAATTATTTTTAGGATTTATTTTGGCTATGTCTTAATAAAGTTATCTATAAAATTCTTCCTTTTGAATGATTTAATGGAGACAAATTAGAAAAAAGTTCGAATGAGATGAAGTGGAAGAAGTATATGCGGAATAAGTCTAGAGTAATAAGATAAATGAGTAGAATTATCTAAATTTAAATAGTATAACCTTTCAACATAGTGCAAAGGTTAATATATCTCTTATTATCTTTATCCCTCCCACTACCTCTCTCTATCTTTTTCTCCCCCTCTCCTTATATATTTATTTCTAGTTGTATCTTTCATTGTTTGTCTCTAACTATAGACATTTCTCCTTGTCTCCATTTTTCGTCTATATATACTTGGATGAGAAGTTCTAACATTTAGTCTATATCCAACTGTAATAGATCCATATTAAAAATAGTTAGACTGAATGAAAATGATTGTTTCCATCTACTCCAATGCTTTATCACTCATTAATATGACTATCATTATCCCTTAATGGAATCTATATATAGGAGTAGGAAGATGAATTAATCACTTTGGTTTCTAATTTATTTCATCTTGGTTTCAAAATTATTTTATTTTTAATGGTGATATAGAATTAAAAATAGGGAGGGAGAGAGAAGAGAAGAGGGCACGAGTGAGAAAGATAAGTAGAGAGGGAAAGAGATCAAAAGGGGGTAAGATGTGTTTTGAAACACAATGGTTGCTAAGATGTACTTTTTTCTCATTTTATATTATCTCAAATTAAAGGTTGGATATAAAATCCTTTCTCTTTAGGTAGGTATATGCTCCTAAAAAAGGTTTCACTATAAATATGAATTTCTAGGTTGAAATAGACATTTTGTTGTTCAATCTACACAAACTCACATCATGGTTAGTAAGATGTACCTTTTCTTCTTATTTGATGTTATCTCAAATTAAAGGTTAAATATCAAAACATTGATTTTTAGGTAAAATAGGCATGTACACCTTTCAACCTACACAAACTTAGCTCATAATAGGTAAGATGTTCATTTTGTACTCATTTCATGTCGTCTTATATAAATTATCCCTTTCATCAAATTGGTTGTTGGGTTTAATGGGAAGTAGTATTGAGAGGAGAGGGGTGAATTAGTACCTCTAAAAAAATTTCTTATCCTTTAAGCAATTAACCTTAGTAATCAATTGCATATCCATTCAATCTGATCTACACTATCTTTGTGAGAGTTATATCATTTCATAACATTAATAAACATGTGAATTATTCATAGAAACATTCATGAACATAATTGACACATAACAAAAGATTTGATATCGTAGAAAACTACTGTTAGGAAGTAAAAAATGTGGTGGGGATGACACCCACAAAACTTCACTATCTACAGAATGGAAGGGGTCGGTTAAGGCTTATAATTTTGATCACTTCTGATGATCTACCCTATTAGGAGTATCAGTGGAGACCTGATAAAGTCTACTCTGTTAAGAGATTTTGGCAACACTGTTAAAAGTGTGCACTCGGTTAAGAGATTTGATATAGGACTGTTAAATCCACCTTACAAGAAAGGATTTCTTACACTTTGCTTCACTTTTTAGAATGAGATCAAATTACAAATTGACTTGGTAAGTGAAATATCCTATT
Source organism: Thuja plicata (assembly GCA_018584345.1). Lineage (NCBI taxonomy): Eukaryota > Viridiplantae > Streptophyta > Pinopsida > Cupressales > Cupressaceae > Thuja > Thuja plicata. The sequence continues at coordinate 2,051,857 of MU225400.1, read as the reverse complement.
GCTGATACAGATCCTATGTAGTTCATATACAAAATAATATCACCTTATCTGTGATTGAATATTACCTCTGATTATCGGTTTCCTCTGTTCTTGATTCTGCTAACTAAATCCTTCTTTCTCTGCTCTGGTTCTTGAAACTCTCAATTCAATCCATAGATGTGCTCATTCTTTTCTCCTCTCTCTTCCACACACATTCTAATGAATGATTACATCATCTATTTATAGATGGATTGATTTCATCGAATTGATGATAAAAACAATGTTAACTCTAAGATCAAGTTTACAACTTGCACCTAGATCTCCTAGTCTATGTGCTTTAAATTAGTTAGACTGATTAAAACACTTACATTAATGTTTATTGTCCCTAAAGAAATGGATTTAAAAATAATTAAATATCCTATAAATAGAATACCCTTGCTTTATCTAGCGTGGAAGTCAAATCCACTTTTTTGCGGGCTCCAACTGACTTTCGGTTCTGTCTTTCGGTCATGCTTGACCGTCCTTCAGTTTTTACTGTTAGTTGCACTGAATCTATTTCATTGGTCTGCAATGTAACTTGCATTTCAGGTTCCACTTTAACTCTCTGCATTATGGTTTTCGGTTTACACACTACCTTGTGTCATCGGTTCTCTCTGTACTTAGTCATTTTTGGTGATCTGCCAATCTGATCTTCAGTTTGCCCTTTACTATCTTTCAGTGTAAGCATAAGGAAAGTGTTGTTTGAATACGATTGAAAAATTAATGTCATCAATCTCCCCCTTTGACATTAGTATAAAAAACTGATATGTGCAAAATACTAACAAAATGTTAAGTATATACAACATATATAATCCTTTTTCATTTAATGACTCCCCCTATGCATATACCGGTATATCTATATATGATATAATTTCCTTCTTCATATCACTGTCCCTTTATTAATGTACATATACATATCTACCTTTTTCCCATTCTGACTAAATGTACATAACATTTTTAATGATATTTTGTACAAGTATCATTTCCCCCTTTATTTGATATTAAGGGCAAAGGTCAATTACCTTAGAGCTTATAAAAAATGTGTGAATAAGAAGACTTCATGTCTTCCGTCATTTTCTCCCATTGCTCCTTCAGGTTTTCTAGAGCCATTTTCTMAAGTGTTATCTTGGCATGCATATCATAGATGTTGTCAGCTATAGACATCTCGGGAGTTTCTATCAGTTCTCTTGCAGAACTGATCTATGATGTTGTAGCAGTGGGAGATTTGGCATAAGTCAACCCTATAGCTTGGTTACTTCTTCTCTGAATCGTGTCTCTGCTTCCCACACCTCTTTCCTTAACTGTTTTACCTCTATGATCTTTTCATAATGCAGTTTGACTGCATTTTCTCTATCGGTTGTTAGGCTACTAGCACTGTTTTCTAGATCTGTATCCAACTTAGCTATGTTGTCACTAATTTCTTGAGTGAAATTTTTGATTGTGCTTAGCTTTTGGATTAAGGTTATTGCTTTAGATATAATGGGATCTATTTCTTATATAAATTCTGATAGCTTTACCATATTTTCGGCCACTTCTTCGCTGATGTTCCCTAGAAGCTTTTGTTGATATTCCATTTCTTCTCTCTCCTCAATTGCTTTCTCATCATCAACATTTTGAGTTGTGATGGCATCGGTGAGGATAGCTATTTGATCAATTATTGGCTTGCTTTGATCAATATCAAAATCAGGTACAATCTGGTGTAGAATGTCCCGTGTTGTCTCAAGAACCATTGATTCCTTATGTTATTTCTTCAACTTTTCTTGTAATGCCTTCCTTTGGCATATCTCTCCATGTTCTTGCAGTGCATCCATGTCAAGTGTAGTGGGGTCACACTTCGGTATTTCAATGATTTCGTCAAGTGTAACCTCCAACTTGTTCTTCTTTGTCTTCTTCTTATTCTACTTCTTCTTTTGTGACTCAGTGGAGTGTAGCACCATTGCTAACTTTTTAGCCTTTTTAGTTGTGCTTGATGATGTGACTTGCTGCACATCTTTCTGCTACTTTGCATCGGTTTTAGCTTGTCGGGTGTCTGCAGACATCTCTACATTCACCTTAGCATCGTCAGTTGCACCTTTGTCTATTTTCTCAGGAGTTCCATCTTTGGTTTGTCTCCTTCATTTGAGTCCTTTGCATCTTCTGCCTTGGTCTTCTCATTCTTCTCTTGAGTATCTACATCTTTTTCCTTATCTCCTTCTATAACCTTGCTAGTTTCGGTTACATTTTGAGTATCTCCGATGTTTTGTTGATCATCTGTGTTATCTTTATTTTCTTCTTCCCCTGTATCCTTTGGAGTTTCCTTTTCAGGTGATTTACTTGATTCTTGCATGATATTGATAGCTTGTATCAATATTGGTAGTTTTCCTGGAATGATCACCTATGCTCCATCAATTTTTGTGTCCTATTTGTCACTTGTATCTTTGACAACAATGACATCTTCATCCTTATTGATTTATTTTCCTAGGTCATCGGTAATGTCGATGACATTGGTATCCACAACGTTGTCATTTGTGGTATCATTCCATATTTCATCTACCATATCTACATTCTTATTCCCTGTTGTATCATCTTCCTCTTTATCTAGCTCAATGGGTGTATCATCTTTGTTTGCCTCATCGACATCTTGTTGTTGATGGTCTTTGTCGGGAGTGTCTTTCTCAACTGGCCTATTCATGATCTTGCACCATTTATGATGACTGTCCTTTTCAAGTTCAATCAACTTTCCTTCAAGAAATTTGAATGCTCGTAGCTTTGGTGAGAATTATTTCTTGTGTTTCTCCATCATTTCATGTATTTCTACTTTTTTTGATTCAAGTGGCATTAGAGAGACAAGTACTCTCTCTCTGATTTCTTTCTCATTTGCCAAAGAAAATGTCCAACTGGTGGATAATCTATCCAAGAGTTCCTGTGGGTACATAACTTCCTTCAAATTGTATGGGTACATATTTGAAGTTATACATCTTAGCTATCATAGCTTCTTCAATTTTATTTTGATCTTCCTGATTTCATTTTCCCTATTTTCTAATATGTGGATCAGTAATAGATCCAGAATTTGCAATGTAAACACAAATGTCATCAATAGTGTCAGGTTCCTTTACCTTGGAAATTTCTGCCTCTAAGGCTTCATCTTGCTCGGTATCCTCTATATCCTCTTGAGTTCTGACAAATTTTCTACCCTTCTTATTTTGTCCTCTCTTTGGTGCAGGTGATTTTCTCTTGTATGTCCTGACTTTTCCTTTCTTAAGGGGTGAAGGAGTAGATTATTTAGACATTTGGCTTCTGGTCCTTGAAGAAGCTATAGTTCTTGGTCTCTTTGATGGTGGAGGAGGTGGTGAGTCTGACTCTGTTTCCTCTGAGTCATTCTTTTCATCATCATCTTTACTGTCATACACTTGTTCTTTGGTTTCCTCCTCTTGATCTATCTCTTCTTCTTTCTCTTCTGCAGATAGAATCTTCATGAGATTATTTACCATTTTGTCCTTATTTTTCACAATCTTTTTGACTACTAGGCCTGATTTAATTCTTTTCTTGGCCTCCTCATATGTTCCAAACCTTGGTTGTTTTTTGTCTAGTGGCTCATTGATTAAGGCATCAATTGCCTTTGTTGCAAGATCAATGTTGATCTCATATTCCAGTGGTTGCAACCATGTTGTTCCTACTACTACAAGTTTGATGTAAGTGTGATCTATGTCGACCATGAAGCATATATCATCCTTAAATTGTTTGATGAGTTTCTTGGGGATTCTTACCCTCTTTTGCATTTGGTCTTTGAATACATTAATGTATTCATCCATGACAGTTTCAAAATTATCTCCTAGAGCATCTATGTGCTCATTGATTTGCACTGTTACTGGCTTGGTGCTATCCCATTTTACATCTCCAACAGATGGGAATTTTTCTTGAAAATAAAATAAAATGCATATGATTAATGAGCCAAACTTATATGTGTTTGACTTTGCATTTCTTATTGTCTTGAGATTTTCTTTCAATTGATTCAGTAGTAGCTTAGACAAGTCTAACTGTGTGCCTTTCTTCATGATGTTGTAAGCTGTATCCACAACACTTGATGAAATATTGTTTAATCTGCTAGCCTAGAAGAATTTGTAACCTAGCACACATGCACCAAACTTAATTTCATCATAGGCTATGGTTATCACTTTCAGCCCACGCCCATCCCATTTGGCTCCAGTCATCTTTTTGGGATCTGTCTTTGGTGGATGCTTGAGTGCCTTTACTTTATCACTTATGGGGTAACCGGTGACCGTATGGATGACATCTCGGGTGATTTCCTTTAGTTCATCCAACCATAACTTGTTGTTGTGCATTCTTCTTAGCACTAACCAAATCCAATCAATTTTGAAGACCTTTGAAAACTTTAGGTCATTGGTAAGCCCTTTTACCTCAATGTGTTTGTGTTCATCCTTAAGTGTTCCATCTTCATTACAAATCTTCTAGTAAGCTTCTTCCATCGCTATCATTCCAATTTTTGCAATCTTGTAGTGTATGAAGGATCGAACATCCTCAACTAGAAAAACCCTAGTTGGTATGCGTGAGAATGCACCAGTGTCATCGGGCTATGAGGAAACCTCCAGATGAATCTTATATTTGGGTTCCTCACATGCATTTTTTTTGATGAGTTTGAATTCATCATTCTTAGGCTTATTAGCTTTTATGGATCATGATGTTGATGCCATTTCAGAAATTTAGGGCTTCTTCGTAAATGCATAAAGAATGGAGTTATCGGTCTGTTAGAAATTATTGTTGTGTTTGCATAGATCTTTGAACTATTTTGGAGTGCTTGGTGGTCGAGTCGTGATCGCTCTGCAACTTGGTTTCTTTCTGCTAAAAATTGCCTTTGCTTGCTCTACTCTAGGTGTCATGACAAATGAGTCACTCTGATGTCGTATTTATAGTCATTTCCCTAAAATGCATGTAATAAATTCTCACCAACTCATCAGTGTTTGAAGACTGCGTTCATCGATGGAGACTTTATTACCATTGGTCATGCTTACAACATTTCTGAGTTGTCAAAGTCGACTTAGCCTTTACCGATAGGTTTCAATAACACAGATAACTTGTTCATGTGCTTTTTTACCGACGAGTCTCGATCAATACTAACAACTTTATTTTGTAACCAACGTCTCTCGGTAACTATAGGCAGTCTTTTCTTTAAGTGTATACCGATGGGTTTCGGTATATATGCCCAAAGACATGGTTTTCACATTTTTCAACAAGTATAACCATTATGCATCTGTCTTATGCTAATTAGATTTATGTCATGTCATGATGTGAGGTCCTGCCCTGACCTGTCCTAGTTTGACTTTCATTTTGACACTTGACTCATCAGGATGATATTTTGAGTATTGACATTATGGTTTATGCATGTCGTCTTTTGGACCTTATGAGTAGTT
>MU225400.1:1953168-1973391 GCA_018584345.1 Thuja plicata | reverse complement strand
TTATCTTAGGAGGTTTTGATCTTATCATATCAGTTGTAATCTTGTAATAGTGTATCGGATGTGATACTTGTATTAGTTGTTGTATCATACTTGTATTAGAGTGATTACTACATACCCTGCGACATGTGCAGAGGATGTGAGTTATGAGATGTATATTATTGGATTCATTTGATGTATCCTTTGTGTTAGATCTTTATAGTTGTTATTCGTAGATTACCTTGCTTAAGTGATTCTACATCAAGGGACCCTCGAGGATTTTTATCTATGTATGAGTTGTTCTTATGTGTATGTCGTGTATCTCATTGCTTCCGCATTGTTATCATTATTGTTTGTAAACATTTAAAAAAAAATTATCCTGTTAACTCAGTGTCAAGTTTAGGTTAGTTCTCCTGGGTTCCCTGGCGGGGCATTACATTTCCCTAGATTCTCTTGTTGTTTCTTTCGTGCCCATGATGATTCCCACTGGGTATCGTGCTCATAAGATTTCATAGGGACATATTGATTGGGGGCATATTGAACATAATTACATCCTTCTATGATATGGTAAATTGGACTAAAATTTTTTTTTTGGATGGTTTTCATATGGCTTCTTGTTAGCCCATTGAGCATTATTTTCATGATATGATGGTGAGTAACCTGACTGTCCATAATAACTTGACATTTCTACTCATGTAATAAGCTAGAAATCTGAATATAAAAGAGTTGATATACTAGTACTTGATCTTTTGAAACTAGTAAACCTTTTTAGAGTTGCCAGATATGCAAGGTAATGACCACTTTTAGGCCTGTATTATTTTATCAACATAACTTTACAAGATGAACTTCTTTTGTTGTCCCACCAGGCGTGCCACAACTGTTATATACCAAAATTTCACCCTACTAAACTTGAGAGTCTAGTGATCTTGTATAATATGAGAATCACTTCTAGGTTGTGGGACCTTTGCTAACTGAAGTGAGACCTTCAGATTCTAGGTCGGTTCCTCTTGGATAATCACCTATTTTTCTCTTGGTACATGAAATTAAACTTGATAGGAAAAAAGATAGAAGGAAACTAAAAGGAAATAAGGCATAAACTTAATCTATTAGATGATATACTAAAATGAACATGAATCATAAAAAAGATGGCTAAGTATTAGCATGAAATATCTCACTTAAGACAAGTACAACTTCTTGAATAGGCTTGCATAAATGTTTCATATTGGGGTCTGAGATCAAATCATTTAGGGAAATAAAGTATTCTCACAAAAATAGCTTCAAGAAGATATACAAAGACTATGACTTGCAAACAAACATTCACTCCAGCAGATAGGTACAAAAATGAGACAAGACATTAGGGAATGAACAAAATTCACAAGATTACATTCATCAAATCATTTATAGTAGTACATGCAAAATTGCAGAAAAGAAAGAGGAATCAAGGTAACCCACAAATTTCTTCAATAATCAGTCACTGTATTATGCTTTAGAGAGAAATACAGGCATATGAAAACCTGAGGGTAGGAAAATACCATAGAAAGTCTTACGTAAGCTTGAAAAATGTGCCTACAAAAGCTTCTAAAACTACTTATATAGAACCTCCTCAACCACCATAGTTCGGGAGTCAATCTACAATCAATGCAGATTAGATTTGGGTTACAAAAGATATCCTTTAGAAAATATCAAAAACCCTAAAATGGTCACCTCTACACATTAATGCACCTTGGAAAATATCTCAAATGATCATATATCATTTGGTGACATACCCAAACATCATAAATTTGACTAGATAGATCAACATGATCCATCTACCTTCGTTGCAACTTGAAAACGTCGCCACCACCATGAAAGCTATGAGAAAAGATTTGAATATTTGAATTTAAATGCAAATGGTCATAGGTGGCGTGGAAATACCTCATCAATAGATCATATCAAAACCTTTATCAATTTTAAAATAGAGCCATTGATCTCTTTTAAGTCACCTGCGAGCCCTAGATCTAAGATCGCAATGTGGCATGCAAGCATGATGCCTCAAGAACTAAGCATTGATCATGTTTACATAAAGGAAAAGAACAAAATGTAGGATGAAGATAAACTAAAATAGACATTAAATCAACCCTTTTCATGTTGGAAATGTCATGCAAGATTATGAACTGAGAGGGGAGGGGTGAATTAGTTCACTTAAAACTTTTCTTCTATAGAACTATCTCACTTCTACATGCTTTACCGAATGAAACCTATAAATGAAAAGCAATTTAAAACATGTGAATCACTTCAAGTACACACATAACAAATAAACCATAACACCATGATTTTTGGTCATGCAAAAATCCTTGGTTAGAGGAAAAATATGTGATGGGGATGACACCCACAATCCTTCACTACTATAGTAAAAAGGTTTCTCGGTTAGAGCTAAAATGTTTAGCTACTTCTGGTAGCTTACGCTATTAAGAGTACAAAGACTTATGCAGTCTACCTTGTTAAAGGATTTCACAAATTATTTTCTAAGAATTGTATCTTGCTAGAGGATTTACAAGATAAGATCTGTAAGGATCTACCCAATGGTGGGATTTACAAAATAACAAAAACAATGTATTCAACAATGCTTTGAACTCATCTGAAATAATGCATCAATCTGTTATTCTTGATCAGACTCTTTATGCTCTGAATTCTTTACCTATGAATCTACTTGGTGATGTGATCATCAATCCTCTCTTCTACAAATTCTGTACTTGGTGCTACCTCAAATAATCTTCTATTCCCCAATAACAGTAACACCATTCATCAACTCATCTTCTCTTCTCTTCTATTCCGTATTTATTCTATCATAAGGATTCTTGCTTTTAAAATAGTTTCTTTTTTTGCCTCTTAATCTCCTTGATTAGGTTTTTCGTAAATCAATCTCAGTCACTCGATCATCCTTATGATTTCTTGCCGCTCGGTAAACTGACTAACTGTTACCTTGGAACTTGTTCCCTTCTTGGAACTCACAACATTTGTTTTGCCACTTAATCTCTAACTTGGATCTTGTTCTTGATTATTCTGGTTCGTAGATTCTGTAACCAACTATCTTTAGTGATCATAGATTCTTCTGACATTGTCTGTTAATTCATTAAATGCATTCTTATCAAGTTTTGACTCAGTTTTCTTGTCTAGTTGCCTTTCCTGCATTACTCAATAAGTAAATACTTCAACTACTCGGTAATTGACTACTCTCGATGCTCGATGTAAGATTTTGAACTCAGTAATTGGTAACTGTGACCGAATAGCATTTCCACTAGGTGCTTGATTCTACTTTCTTTACCGAGTGCTCCCTTCACTTACTTTAGCAACTGACTTCTCATACTCGGTAGTACTATCCATTTCCTTTACCGACTAGACTTGGCTATTTATGACTTTGACAAAACTTATGACAACAAAATGAATAAAGTAACAATCTCCCCCGTTGTCATTAGTTTGGCATTTTGACAAAAACTTCAAATTCATCAATCAAAACTCAAAAATTATAACTCCCCCTTGGATGATAGTCCCTATGCACTATATACACTTCAAAAATTGTATCCCAAACATTATCATCTTTTAAGATATTATCTCACATATTTATCCCCCTTGTTATCTCACATATTATCCCCCTTTTTGACAAAAGTGCCAAAATAACAATTACTTACAAAAAATGTACTTATATTTATTTTGGAGATCAGACAATGCTGACTCCCATGTGTCCTTCAGTGTCTGCATAACTATAATATGCTCATTGATGTCCACTGCTAGACTTTTGATTGTGTCAAGTGAACTCATCTCTGGCATAGTGACTAAGTCCTTGCCTTTCTTTAAATGTTTTTGCATAGCCTCAATATGTGGAATCAAAATGGCTTGTGATTCCAACAACTTTATCCAGATTTTATTTTCCTCTTGCCTGAGTTCATGTTGATGGCCCATGAGATGCTTGATCTTTTGATAATATACTTGGATTGAACTAGGTTCAATAGATACATCCTTTGGGTGTTCGGTTAACTCAGTCTCTACCGACTATTCTTTATTCCTTATGTCCACAGTAAATTTTGAAATTTGACAATTTTTTTGAAATAATGAAAGAGTTGTGGTTAGAGCCTGCTCAATAGCTATGCATAGCTCGGAAAGAGTTACCTTGTCTTCTGCTATGTGTTTCATTATTTTCTCCATTAATCTCTTTGTCAACTTTTTCTCATGAATTTTCAATAATGACTTGATGCTATCCATGTTCAGTAACTTTATTTGTTGAGCAAGTTTGCCTACTTGCTGAATCAAACTATCTTTTTCATTTATTGCAGCATCAGATAGCAGTAATTGAAAGATGTCTTTGACATCTTCAAGAATTTCATCTTGCTTTCTCATTTCATCAATCAGCTTTTGTTGGGATTCCTTTTTCTTCAATAGTTTCCCATATGATTCCAATTGCTCAGCATTCATGTTTGCAAAATCAGGAGGGGGCAAAATTATTTCTTCTGTAAAGTCAATCTCCTTCTTTTTCTTGCTGCTTGATGGTGAGATAGATGCCTTAAGAGCATCGGTGGGGGACTTGTTTGTGCCTGTTGTGCTCTGGAATTCCTTCTCTGACTCATGAGTACCTTCTGGCTTTTCTATTTCTTTCTCCTCTCCTTGTGTATCTTTATTCTCCTTCCCTTTCTCACTCTCCTTCTCTTTCTCTGACTCTTTATTTTTCTCTAACTCTTCTTTGGAGTCTTGTTGCTTCTCTCCTCCTATGTCAGTTGGGGTAACTGATTCATTTCCTTTTCTTTGTTCATTTCCTTCCTTGGTGGTCTCTGTACTTATCTTAGGATAAGCATGAACTTGTTGTATTACTGGATCTGATTCGTTGGTTGGTGCAGTGTCATCTATGTCCATGCACTCGGTGTTTTGATCTATTGTATCCATAGCATTTTCATCCTTTGATGTATCTTGTGCAGGATCCTCTTCTTCTGATTTTATTTCATCAGTACCTTTGGTTAGGTCAATGGGATCCATTTGACCTTTACTACCTTTTGATGATTGTCCTTCGGTAGTGCCCTTGGTTGGCTTGTCTTCTCGAGACTTGGTAGCATCTAGCTTGTATATTTTTCTCCACATTTCATATGTTTCTTTCTCAACTTCTAAAAGTTTACCGATCATTATTCTTAGTGCTCTATTTTTCACAAGAAATCTCCTTGAATAGTTCTACAGAGATTCATCAATTTCTTGCATAGATAATTCAAGCAATGTCAAAACCAATGATCTTTCTCTTATTTTTTTTTCAGCAGTCAATGCATATTTCCACCTTGCATCTACCTTGTTGTATAACTCATCAGGAAGCTGGCTTGAAACTTCCATTGGTGTTATTCAAAATTTATTTAGTGTGAAAATAACAACATCTTCAATTCTTACCTGATCATTTTCACTCAACTACTCATATCTCAATTGTTTTACTCCAGCAAAACCTCCATGTTTCATTAATGAATCAATGGATTCATCAAGATTTGGTTTCGGTGTCTTTTGTGGTACTTTGGGTGCCTTAGTCTCCTCTGTTTCTGTTTCACTTTCAATTTGTAGCTTTAATTTTCTTCTTGGCTTTACAACATTTATCTTACTCCTCACATATGTTCTCCCTTTTGGTTTGGGTGTCTCAGTTTGTTCCTTTTATTTTTCCTTTACCAAGGCCCTTGTGCTCCTGCCACTTGATAAGGGATTAGCTTCTGGTTGTTTCCTCTTCTTCTCAATTGAAGGTGATGCCTCTGTTTCTTCTTCATCCTCTTCACCTTCAAGTTTCTGTGACAATTCCCTAATCATTTTCCTTGTTTTCCTTATGGCCTTAGGTATCACTATACATTGCTTGATCTTTTCTTTAACTTCTTTATAGGTTCCATATATGTTAGATTTCTTTTCAATGGGGTCTTTCAACAATGTCTCAATTTGCTGTGCAACTATGTCAATATCAACTTCATATCCCATTGGTTGAAGCCAAATAGTCCTAGGCTCAATAGCCTTAATGATACACAGGTTGGTATCTACTTCAAAAAAAATATTATCATGATATCTTTCCACTAGCTGGGGTGGAATCCTGAATCTTTTATGCATCTTTGCTTGAAACTTAACAAAGTAATCATTCATGATCAAATCAAAATTGTTTTCCAATCCTTAAATATATTCATTGATTTGATAAATGATTGGCCTATCTGTGCTCCATGTTACTTCTCTGACTGATTTGAAAAAATTCTCAAAATAGAAAAATATACATACCAATAGTGGACCAAACTTCAAAGTGTTTGTCTTGGCTCTCCTGATTGTGTTCATGTTGTCTTCAATTTGCCTCAACAAAATCTCACAAACATCTAATTTCATTCCTTTCTTCACAATCTTATAAGCCAGGTCAACTGCTCCATAGGGTACACTGTCTACCCTAGATGATTGGAAGACTTGGTAGGCAATGATGTTACATGCAAATTTAAGTTCTGCATCTTCTATCATTGAAATTATCATTCCTCTACCGTCCCATTGAGCTTTGGTCAGCTCACTCAACTTTACTCTGTCAATCTGCTTGATTGCCTTTGGTCTGTCTCTGATTGGTAGGCCAGTGATGATGTGTAGTAATCCTTAGTGATCTTCACTGGTTGCTCTAGCCACATAAACTGATTGTGTACTCAGCTAAGCACAAATTTGATCCATTCAGGTTTGAAGACTCTCAAAAGATGAAGGGTATGCACCAAACTCTCACTCTCCAGATGTGTGTGCCCATCTCTCAACTTGCCATTGTCACACAGTTTGTTGAACAAAGTGTCTAACTCATTAACACAAATATCTTCAATTTTGCAGTGGATGAAGGATCGAACATCATCTATCAATATAATTCTTGCTAGAATGGAAGACAACGCTCCTGTCATATCAATTTCTACAGCTTTGGTGGGTGGCATCTTATGTTTAGGGTTTACATGATCAACATTCTTTGCCATGACTGGTACTTACTTCTTTGGTGCCATTTGATTAGGAATAGTGATGGAAATAATCCTTTTCTCTTTGAAAGCTTAACTTAGTTGAAAGCAAACAATGATGAATACAACTATAGATGATTTAGCTTGTTTCAGAATTACCTCAGAAATCACTTGAATGCTCAAAGACTTGATTGCTCTTCAACTCGCTCTTGATAACTCAAATGCATAAGGTGCAAAATGAATTGCAAAACTTCATATTTATAGCCTTTTTCTCAATTAGGGCTTCCAACAAATAAGTTAGGTTGTCATAAATGCATTCACCAACTTGTGAAATTCAAATTTCACTGACTAACCAAATACTCTGACTTGCATGTGAATCACATAAAAAAAAGCTTTCACAAAATAGCCAAATGCATCTAAGCATGCTAATATGGATCTCCACTCTCTTAATTTAGGAATTGATTAAAGATTTGAATTTGGTGATCAGTTCCTACATACCTTTTACTGACTAAGTGCAGCTCGGTGCACTCATCTCGGTAGATGAGGTGCTTTCAACATTTCTGAATGAGGTTCCATCATCTTGCTCTTTTCTATTCTAGTTTTTGTTCATTTGTTCCCTTATCTCATCAATATTAGATCTCTTCTTGTCATCACTTTCATTCTTGTTTGATGTATTGACTCGGTACCTGGAATCTTTAGCTAGGTGTCCTATCTTGTGACAGTAATAACATGCCATACCAGAATTTTTCCATGATTTCCTATTGTTCCTTCCAAACATTAATAAGAAATTTGCAGCAATATGTCCATACCTTCCACATGATGCACAAGAGATGTTGATATTGTAGTCCCATGGTATTGATGCTTCTATTCAGTTGGTTTGTGATCTTTCTTGGTTCGGTGTCCACTTGCTATTCCTTGTCTTTGATCTGCATTCTTCAGCTTTGTGTCCATACTTGTTGCAAGTGTTTTAGTAACCATCAAAATTATCTTTCCTTGACTTGTTAGGGATCCTTGATCTACACTCAAAAGCTTTATAATCATGCTTGTTTCATCTAAAACAATATCCATCAAATTTAGGTTTACTCAGTACATTACCTTTTCTGCTCCTACAAACATTTGTTGTATGACTGGGCTTTCCACAATAGTTGCAATGAAGTTTCTTCCTTTGTCTTGGTGGTGCTTCAGTGCTTTGATCTTTTGATGAATTAGATGATTCTCCTTGCTCGATAGTGCTAGTTCTATTGAATCCAATACCTATTTTGTCACTTGGTTGCTTTTGACTTTTGAGTTGTTTGTCCAAAGCTTGAGAGGCTTCTTCCTTTTTCTTAAGTACTTCATTGATGTTCTTGTCATTTGTCAGTTTAGTGTTCAACCTTTCTATTTTTGATTTCAATGATTGATTTTCAAACTCCTTTCTAGCAATCTCTATATTGGCATTCACAAGTTGATCAGTCATGTTATAATGTTGCTGTGTCATTCTTATGATCTCATTGTCTTTTTATGCTAACCATGCTTCAACCTGTCTTTTGTCATTTTTAATCATCCTTCTTCCATCTTCAACACTTATTTTACCTTCTATCAACTCGGTCATCCTTATGCTGTTTGATTCAAGATCTTTCTTCATTAAATCTAGTTTTTCGGTAAGTGAGTCATTATTTTCCATTAGTTCTCTGACGGCTGTCTCAGATTCATCATTCAGACTACCTTCCAAATCTTTTTCAAGTGTGTCAACCTATTCTTGAGCAACCTTTAGTTCATCATATAGTTTTCTTCTCATTTTTAGTGATTTCTCTAATTTCCTTCTTAACTCGGTAACCAATTCTTGTGCACTTTCTAGCTCATACTCAAGACTGTCAATCCTCTTAGCTTGCCTATAAATTTCCATGACTAAGATCTTTTACTCTTAGGTGGTCAAACCATTAACTCAAGAGTCCATGCTCTGATACCAATTGTTGGAAATGTCATGCAAGATTATGAATTGAGAGGGGAGGGGTGAATCAGTTCACTTAAAACTTTTCTTCTATAGAACTGTCTCACTTCTGCATGCTTTACCAAATGAAACCTATAAATGAAAAGAAATTTAAAACATGTGAATCACTTCAAGTACACACATAAAAAATAAACCATAACACCATGATTTTTGGTCACGCAGAAATCCTTGGTTAGAGGAAAAAATTGCGGTGGGGATGACACCCACAATCCTTCACTACTGTAGTAAAAAGGTTGCTCGGTTAGAGCTACATTATTTAGCTACTTCTAGTAGCTTACCTTGTTAAGAGTATAAAGACTTATGTAGTCTACCTTGTTAAAGGATTTCACAAATTCTTTTCTAATAATTGTACCTTGTTAGAGGATTTAAAAGATAAGATCTGTAAGGATCTACCTAGTGGTGGGATTTACAAAATAACAAAAACAATGTATTCAATAATGCTTTGAACTCATTTGAAATAATGCATCAATCTGTTATGCTTGATTAGACTCTTTATGCTCTGAATTCTTTACCTCTGAATCTTCTTGGTGATGTGATCATTAATCCTCTTTTGTGCAAATTTTTCACTCGATGCTACCTCAAATACTCTGTTATTCCCCAATAATAGTAACATCATTCATCAACTCATCTTCTCTTCTCTTCTATTCAGTATTTCTTCTATCATAAGGATTCTTCCTTTTAAAATAGCTTTTGTTTTTGCCTCTTAATCTCCTTGATTAGGTTTTTCACAAATCAATCTCAGTCACTCGATCCTCCTTATGATTTCTTACTGCTCGGTAAACCACCTGACTGTTACCTTAGAACTTGTTCCCTTCTTGGAACTCACAACATTTGTTTTTTCGCTTAATCTCTGCCTTGGATCTTGTTCTTGATTATTCTAGTTCATAGATTCTGTAACCAACTATCTTTAGTAATCATAGATTCTTCTGACATTGTCTGTCAATTCATTAAATGCGTTCTTATCAAGATTTGACTTAGTTTGCTTGTCCAGTTGCCTTTCCTACATTACTCGGTAAGTAAATACTTCAACTGCTGGGTAACTGAATACTCTCAGTGCTCGGTGTAAGTTTTCAAACTTGGTACTCGGTAACTATGACCGAATAGCATTTCCACTCAGTGCTTGATTCTACTTTCTTTACTGACTTCTCCCTTTGCTTACATTACCGACTGAGTTCTCATGCTCGGTAGTACTATCCATTTCCTTTACGGACTAGACTTGGCTGTCTATAACTTTGACAAAACTTATGACAACAAAAAGAATAAAGTAACATTTCATTGAAACTACAAGCCCCACTTGACCAGGAAGGACATGTATCATCATTTCACAATGCCTTGGACGTTACCTTTTGTGCATCTCTTCTTTAAAGGGAAATTCAATCCATTTAATCAAAAAGAGCATGATCGTAGATTAACTAGCTGTTGATGGGCCCAGGTTATGAAAACCTACCACACATCGATACAATGCATTACCTCAAACATTAACTATATAGCATCTCCCGCATTAAGGAAATGCGCACACCGTTGGATTTATTCCGATCAAACTAACTTTTAACTTCCCACTGAATTCAACTTGGCCCTACCATAGATACGTGTCACAATAGCGTAATGCCTTGATCATTAACTTTCCTTCATCTTGGCCATCAAGGGAAAGCCTTGACCTCATGATACATTAAAACTTAACTATAGATTAACTAGCTACAAACCTTGAAGAAAGGTGACTCCAGTGTCCACGTGGAAAAATGTCATGATGCCTTGAAGAATCTTTAAATTTTGATCTAGTGATAAAGGCTTTGTGATGACAGTTTGAATGATTCTTATCTCTAACTCAGACTCTAACTTGTCTTTAACCCAAATTACCTTTATTCCTTTGTATCTCTAAGTCTTCATATCTCAGCTTTAACTTTTGTTTTTATATGAGATTCAAAGGTACAACCTTATCTCTAAATCGCTGAGTGAGACTCAACCAGACTTGATCTTGACTTGGGCTTATTTTGAGATTACGAGACAAAAAAAAATTTGAGTCACTGAAAACATTCCCTAACCCCAGTCTAATTTGGAGATCTAGCAACAACCATCTGATTAAAACTTGATTAATGGTGATCTCTGAACAAAAGTCTTAACTCAGGCCCAATTACAAGATTCAACAACAACCACAAGATCTAATCTTCATCGATGGCTGGAACTTAATCTTGAGATCTTTTATGACTTAACGATTTCATTATGAGATCAGGAGATAAACAAAAAGTGCCAAGACTTAACCTCATCAGCAGATCACAGAATGAGAGTGACCAACCCCCAACAATTAAGAGATAAGGAGATAAAATATAAGACATAATGGCACATGGAAAATAGAGGCTTAATTCATACAAAAAGTAACATCAAAATATAATGAAACTACACAAATTCTAGGGTTTAAGGGTCATTCCTTAGGGTTTTACATCTTAAAAGAGAATAAGGGTCTAACCAGGCCTAGAAAAATGCAAAAAACAAGGTAAAGACCAAAAAAAATAGATAGAAACCTTACAAGCTAGGCTCAACCCTTGTGGGGATCAAATTTACTCCACTTGTAGGCAAAAATTGGATAGGATAGGAAATTTTGGGTAACAGTTATGTAAAACTTGTTATTGATGATATATATTCTTAAGTGTTACAAGGATCACCCACCTGGGTTTTGCAGAGTCCAAAGTGTAGAAGGATTTGTTCTTTTTATGGACAAGTTATTTTCAATTGGCCATCAATCTCAGATTTATGTTGAAGGAAGAAGGTTAATTCTAAAGAAAATATAAGACATTAGTTGGAGAAAGAAACAATACCTCGGTGTTGCTGCCAAATTTTTCATTCTTTGTGAAAGAAACAAAGTCACATGCTCAGGAAACTCATCCACATGGGAAACCTACATGTCTGTAAACTTGATTTGTTAAAGGATCTGATAAATTTATTTCACATTTTAATGAATAAGATTTTGATGAGACATCAATCGAAAACCAAAGATAGTTTTAAATATTGCATGTGTTTTCAAGGAATTTTGACATTATTAATCACTTAATTTTGCATTTAATATGCTTCTATAGCCAGTTTCAAGGAGGGGAATTTCCAAACACATTAAGTGAAAAATCCTACAATGTTTCCTACTACTACACTGGCCTCCAACCTGGTGGTCATGTTATAATTAATCTCAAAAAGAGAAAACAAAATCAAAAGAAAGAAAGAGAAAAGAAAAGAAAATGACTCTAACCCCAAGTCATGTTAATACCTCTATCAGGGCTATAGACATCCATTTGGAAGTAGAGCTATATTTATGCAAGCCATGGAAAAAACCTTGTTGTGGCTATGGACGCCTAACTAGAAGCAAGGCTCTATCCCATCGACTATGGGAATAGCCTAACTATGTAGCTTAATGCGGGAAGATTTCCCAATCTCGGCATCTCTTGAAACAAAGAATAATCTCAAAGCAGGTGCACCCACTAAAGGAATCAGTGACTCAACTTACTTGGTAGATTGCATCAGCCTAGTATCTTGGAAAGGATTAATGAGTTAAAGGCCTTGTCATTAATCTTACTCATTAAATTTTGAATTTTTTGTATTTCCTCCTTTACTAAATTAGGTAGATGCCCCTATGGTACATCCAGGTGACGGTTGCCTCTAATTTCTTTGGTTTTTGTATAGGACTAATGGTTTTGTTTATAAGAACCTCTTGGGTCTTCTGTATCCTCTCCCCATGTCATTTTCACACATCAGATGTCACCTCCATATGTTTAAAGGTTTTCTTTTCATTTTTATCATAGGCATTGCTATAAGATTTTACTCATATTGTCCCCTCTTAGAAAGAATGAGCTTTATTTAATTTGATGTACTTCTCCAATAGGCTCACAAAAATCCTCAATCCAAGACTCTAACCCAGTGATGAGGGCGTCAAGAAAACTAGACAAGATAGTTAGGATTCAACCACAAAGATGTAGTTCCCCCTAAATTTACCAAGCTATAGACCATTTCTACGATGGTCGGATCATGAGAGGAGACCCCCACTCATTCATCTCTAAGGCTTATGCCTCTCACTCACCATTCGCAAGAAAACCAACTTTGACAACACCCTTCTATGTGGCATCACTGTGCACCTCCAAATAACCTTCACCAAACAGTCTCCCAAAATATCTTCCATGATGAAACATGGCATTCATGATCACTTCATAAGAAAAGAGACCCAATCTCCTATGCTTCAAATTTTTATGGTCACATCCATGGAAATAAATCTTGGGAAATCTTTGGAGAGTTTTAGAAAATGCCAACTCCCTAGGAGAGAGAAAACTCATATCAACCCCATTTATGTAAAGGTCAATTGATAATGAGACCAATCTTTGGCCTTTGTCATTGATCTATCTACAATAATCTGACAAACACCACTCTTTATGAATCTTTTTCTATTTCAAAGGGGCATTTTTTATTCCAATCAAGGAAAATGGAGGCCTATAAAGGCCCTTGCAACGAATTATTAACAAGGATGTACATATTTTACTTTGTCTATCTACGCGCATTGAGAAAGTTCATCAGTGCAACTTTTTTAATAAAAAGGAATCTTCTTTCTTTCACTTGTTCTTGTATGCATACCATAGTCTCTATGATCTATGTTTTGGCTTCCATCATGTTGTGGTTCCACAATACATGCCCCATTTAGGTTTCTTGGCCTAATGGGGACCCCTTCTTTTTTATTCTCTGTATTTTGGCCTTTTGAGTGGTTTAGAAACTTTTAAGGTTAATAGGATTGGGATCCAGTGTGTCAGATTGTGGGCCCCTAGGGAGGCTCTCAATAGTTTGGTATTGTCTTTAGTTTTCTTGTAAGTATTTTTCCCTCCTTTGTCCTTTTGGTATTTAGTTTTTCCCCTTTTGGTTTGTATTTTCTACTAAGTCCTAAAGACCGTGGTTTGTTTTCCATTTTTGGAGTTTCAAAGTGTCGAAGGTCCAAAGACCTCTGAAAACTGAAAGGCTGAAACACTAAGCTCTACTTTAGCTCGAAAGTCAGATTTTTGTATTTTTGTAGTCTGACATCTTGACATTTTTGATGATGTCACTACAATGCTCACCCTATAAAAGGGCATTTTTTCTTCTTCTTTCTCATTCTGTGATTGAAGTTCTCTCAAGCTCCGACCTGGAAATTGAACAATGACATTGTGATGAATCAATTTTTGTATCCACATTTTGACCTGAGACATCCTTAGCATCCATTAATTTGTTTGATCTTGAGCATCGCAGATTGTCATTTTTTATTTGTAGCCTTCAAACTAGGGTTACAATTTTTCTTCTTTGTTTGTTGTCATAGTCCTAGGGTTTCTCATGGATTTGTTTAAGTTAGTCTTTAGATAGTGTTTTATTTTGTCTTTAGGTTTTTTGGTCTTGGTGTGTTCTAAGGTTTTTGTCCTTGGGGTTCAGTCACAACTCAACCATTCTTTGAAGGTGTCAAAGTTTTAGACTTTGATATACCAAAATACCACCCTAACTCCAAAAGAATCTCTGACCTCCAACACCCTACTTTCTCTAAAATAGTCAACTCCCATGCTATCGCACTTTTGGCCCTTAACTTTGCTTCATTCCTTTTTGCACTTTCATAGTAAGAAAGGACAGAAGGTTAATCCAACACCAGAATCCTTTAAAGGTTTGGATCCAATACACCGGGCTTTCAGACTTTTGTAGTCCTGTAAATTTTTCAGACTACAAAGATCCAAAACTGTGAATAAACTAGCGAGTTGGGTTTTTGACCAATTTAATAGGTTTTTTTCTTCTTTATAGTTTTCTAGGGTTTTATTTCTTTTTCTAGTTTTAGTTAGGGTAATTTTCATGCTTTTAATAATATGCGGCTAACAACTGTGTTTTCATGTAGAATGCCAGAAAATCTAATAGCTCTACTAGTTAAGTATCATTTCAAAGGATACCATAGCCCCACAAAGGTGGGAAACTTACATGTAGAAATAAAAGACACTAACATTGGGCACATGGAATAGGACTCATTCCTAAGGCACTATGGAAATACAAAAGGGTGATTAGCGGATTACACTGCAATGGTTTTGGTGGGTTTAGTCAATGTATTTGTGCATCCAATTTCCATTCTTTCTTTAGACTTAATCATGACTTTGGCCCATCACTACATCTCATATGAAAAGGTGGTAAAGAAAAAAACACAAGATATTGTATTGGATCTAAGACTAGATACCATTGAAGATACATATTCCATTTTCAGAAGGGAATTTATCACTTCTATCCAATCACCAAGGATAGGGGTATCAGGTGGTTTGAGAATAACACTTTGGATTCCTATGAAATTGTCAATAAGGAGTAGTTCATCCAAAAACTTCCAAAGAATAAACTGAATAGGATTGATATGAGAAGAGGTTACCTAAATAATGATATGAAGGCTGCAGCAACAATGTTAAGATGGGTGTATAGCCTTCCCCAAGAAACATCATTTGGAACCATGGATTATTCACACCATAGAAAATATCAAAGGGACAAGGGACAAAATTGATTGAGGGACAATACAAAGTAATAACTTGGACTTACAATTGAGACAAGTGAAGCACGGTCCCACGCTATTCATGACATTCTATATTGTATATCTCCATGCTGATAGAGAAAATTATCCAAGGCTCGCTAAGAAAGGGTCATTCAATGATCAAAACACCTGTTCATATACTATATACCATCAACTAGTAATGAAGGAGAAGCTAAAAGATGTTAGTCTAGAATATAGGATTATAAATGATGCTTTCATCTTTGCAATTATCAGGAAAATTGAAGGGGATTATGCCAAGAGGCTTTAAAAATAAGTTGTGACCAAGGTTTGAGCCCTATGGGATTACTATATTTGGTTCAAAACCTTTACTTATATCCAGGTTGCTAGGAATAGGTCATTAATCCCAAGAATTTTCCATGCTACCCATCGAACAAAATTATGTTACTGGAAATCGGTAGCTAGCTCTCTAATGTATATGAAGTTATCAAATTAAAGAAGAGGCACTACTAGGACATCCCTATCTCAAGAGGAGTCTACTCTCTACAAGATATAAATGTATGTCAGTTGATAGGGATGGAATGGGATGAATTCCCCTTGTAGGAATTCAAATTCATAAGGCCCAGGTTTTATCCCATCAGAATATTCAACCACATCATGGGGAAGCTATAAAATATGAACCTCACATAGAGGATCACTGGATGTATTACATTGATGATTATGAGGTAAGGATGCATGATTAGTGTAAGATGTCTCTAGAGCTATCTTATGATGTATTAAAAGTGCAAATCCCTCCTAAAGTGTGGGATAAGGATTCTAAAGATTTGTTGGATCCATTATATAATAAATATAAGGTATATACTCAACTCATTTTGAATGCACAAATTGGTAGGGATGAGAATGATACCATTGAATTTAAGGATCGACATGTGACAGAGGTAACAAAAAATGGATAAAGAAGACTTTAAAAATGGATCCAATTCCAATGAAGCCTCAGCTAGATCTTCCTTCTAAGGTGAAGAAAGGGAAGGGTAGGAAAGTGAATATCCTTACATTTAAGGAAGAAGCTCCTATATGGCTAGACATAGTCTAGAGGCATGCAAGGCCCACTACTTATTGTCCTGTAGAGAAGAGGATGAAGAAGGGGAGAAGAAAACATGATAATACACCTCCTCCTACAAAAGAAGTGAATGTTCCATCTCAGACACCTAAGGAACCTCCCATATCATGCCTAGGAAATGTATTTTCTTTCAGGAGCCAAAAGCCCAAAGGTGTAGAAAAAAAAATTAAAGAGAATATTTAGAAGAGAGAGAGGGCTTTAGTATCACCTCCATTGAGGACATTTCATAAATAGGAAGAGGTGGAAGAAGAGGTATCCCTAGTTAGAATAACTTGGCAAGATACTATAGGTGCCAAGTGAATAGAACCAGTGTAGGATACTCAACCCCAAATATAGAAAGAGACAATTAACTTAGAAATAGGTATAGAAGTTTAGACCAAAATTGAGGGCAATTTAGGATCAGATGAATTTGAGTTATCAAAATTTGAAGATATCCCTAGTTTCTTTGACTCTCCTAGTCAATTTGTCAATCTAGATTTTGATCCTACAAAAACACAAGTACAAGCACCTTCTCAAGTATAGGAATGGGTCAAAGCCACTACCGCATTAACACAAACAAGTGGAAGTCAGGAGGAGGAGATAAGAGGATACCAAGTGTTTAATGAAAAAATAGAGAAAAAAATACCTACTCACCCATCCTTCGATGAAGAACATGAGATAGAAAAGGATACAAGGCTAGAGGAACATTGAGATAAAATAGGAGAGCAAGAAAAAGAGCTCAAGGAAGGAGAAATTGATACCAACCCAGCAACTAAGGAACCCAAGGGTGATGACTCTGGTACCAAATACTAAAGAGCCACAAATTTTAACTCCTCCACCTCCATCACCTTCACAGGTATCAATAGAATGGGTGCCCCTAAAGAATAAATAGAAACCAACAACTAGATTATGGGAAGAAGTGTTAGCTAGTTCATCTTCTAAGGTTGAGAAAGAGAAAACTCCTGAGGATATAGATACAAATCCTTATGGTGTGATTATTCTACTATCTATGAGAAATTTATGAATTTGTGTGTCATGCTTGTTCATTTTTTTCAAAGAGTCAACTACACTTTATTATGAATGTATCTGTGATCGTTTAGTTGGATTTTACTGTTATTGTTTCATCTTTCGATGATGAATGATTGGAAAGATTTATTCTATTGGTTTAAAGATAAATATGTCTCGTATGTGTGTGCATCTAGTGGCTTCATGATCTGATAGATTTTGGAAAATCTTCCATCTGGGTAAAATTTTCTTCAAAAGATTTCACCCATTGGGAATGGAATTGTGATCTGATATGATTCATGTTTCATGGGTTTCTATCATTTTCATCATTTAATTTGCAAGCGTGATTCAAATGACATTTTATGTCCGTAAGATTTCATTTCTATAAATTTTCTTACGATTCTTGTTACTAAAATTATTTGATATTTGTTTTATATTGGTTAAAATAGGCAATAAATGTAGGTTTTAAAGTTAGATTTTCATCATTAGGGAATTGCATACATTGAAGATTAAGAAAAATACAAAATAGTGCTAAAGTTTTTTTTGCAGCCTGAAGTTAAAATGTACTGGAAAAGGCCTCCTTGTGAACATTCACATTTATCTTCAAATGAGTTTACCAAGAGGTTGTACCACTACCATGGAGAACCTTGGGAATAACTTTTTTATTCTTTCAAGAGAGAAAATCGGATCTCAAATTCCTAGAAATTGGCTTGTGTTAAAAAAATGTTCAACACCTTCCTTTGTATGTCACCAATACTTGAGGGAATTTGACCTTTGATATTCAGACTTGGTTGGGATTTTTTTATAAGGTTTTGTATGTTGTCTTCTTCTTCTTCTTCTTCTTCTTCTTCTTGTAAGGTTTCCAACTATGGAGATGCAAAGGCTCTTTTTTCTTTTTTAGACCCTCCTCTTCCCTTCTTGGGTATCCATGGGTCCTGAAACTTTTAAAGTCAGAGATTGACCTATGCTAGGGTTTTGTCCTTGTGAGACTTGTGGTTGGTTAGGAGGTGGAGATATGCTAATATTTATTCTTTTCTTTACTCGTTTGGATTTTGGATTGGAGTCATATACCACTAGGCGATTACGCCTATATATTGTCTCTGGTTTCTAAGTGGTTGTCTCCTTAAATCTAGGCATAACTACCCTATCTCCCTTTTTTTAATCTCCTTTGGATGGTGGTTCCAATTGTGGATTCATTGGCATAGGGTCCATTTTTGAAGGGCCTTTTTATCTATTCCTTGGTGGTCTTTACCACATGCTTATCCTCAAAATCAATGTTGTCATTCTCCTCCTTATTTAATTCTGCATTCAGGATGACCCTCGTATATATTTTGTCTTCATTGTATAGAGGATCCAATATATTTATGTCTCCATGTCCCATATTTTTGGGGGAATTCTTAGCTCTAGGGAATCTTGTGCAAGTTTAAGGGACATCCTTAGATAGTCCTAAATCTTGACTTTGTATTCATCTACACAGTTCATCTAGTGATCCTCCAGGTGAGGCTCATGAACATAATGTCTTCCAATGATGTGGTTGTAGGGACCAATGGCGTCAAACTTAGTCCTAATCAGTCCAAGGTATTGTAAGGGACTTTCATCCCATTCAAATGTAAGAGAATTGCATACTTTCATGTCTTGTAAGGAATGGGGACCAATTGATAGAGGGAAGTCCCAAAAGTGATTCTTCTTGTGCTTGATGTGCTCATAGGCATAAGAAAGCTGCCTAGACATTTCCAGAATAAATATCCTATCAGAAGTATATCGGGG
Source organism: Thuja plicata (assembly GCA_018584345.1). NCBI lineage: Eukaryota > Viridiplantae > Streptophyta > Pinopsida > Cupressales > Cupressaceae > Thuja > Thuja plicata. Next base: position 1,954,114 of record MU225400.1, on the reverse strand, counting down.
AAGCTTCTTTGGTGCCAAGGTGTGCTTTGTCACTCTGATATATGTGAAAGTTTTGAATTCAATTTAATAGGATCCTGTTGCCCTCACTTTAGTATCTTCTTCCTTGGAGAGTCTCTTTTCATAGTCACATTCGATGGAGAAGATAATTGCAAAGATGAAGGAATCTTAGACAATCATATAATCTGGGCTATTATCGTCCATATTTTCTTTCATAACTAGCTAAGGGTACATAGTGAATGACCATGGATGTGGATTTCCAAAGATCCCTCTCTTCACTAACCCCAGATACTCTACCCTGGCTACTAACAAGTAAACCATATATGAGGTCATTTAGAAACAACAGTTGTGTTTCACTTCTATTAACTGCTCATCTAGGTTGTCACTCAAGATGTTAGACCAATAAAATCTAGTTCTCATCCCCTTGATCCTTTCAATCAGAGAAATCATCCAAGGTTCAAGTTGGATAGATTAAGGAAGTCCATATACCCTACTCAGCATAGTGACTGTAGCTTGGATATCATCCTTTAAGTATCCCCTTCTGTAAGGCCTACCCCAGCCTGTCATAGTTGATTAGCATTGCATTCTTTTCTCTACTCTACAATTGATACTAATTTTTGTTATAGTTGGACTATTGAGACACATGTATTTACTTTATGGATTTGTTGTATCCTTTGCTTGTATACATCACTTGATTATGTAATCAGGGAACCTATGTGATACCTTATATTACAGATGCAAATTTCATTTTATGATTTAATTATGATGATGCATTACATTAAATTAGTATGAAGATGTTATCATGATGTAATCAGCTTAGGGAAATCATGTTATGATTATTTAATTAAAAGTAGATGTTTCTTTAATTTTGAAGAGATATTATATATTGAAAATGTTAATGCATGATTAATTTTGTTATGATATATATATATATATATATATATATATA
>MU225400.1:1933088-1950567 GCA_018584345.1 Thuja plicata | reverse complement strand
TGTATATATATGTATATATATAGATATATATACATATATGTATATATATATACACATACATACATACATACATTATACACACACGCACACACACACACACATATATATATATACATACATATATACATACATACATATATATATACATATATATATATACACATATATATACATACATATATATATACATATATATATACATATATATATATATACATCTATATACATATATATAGGTATATATATATATATATATATATGTATATGTATATATATATATATATATGCATATATATATATATATATATTCCATAAACAATAAAGCCTTTTGCCAAAATTAATTTTCTATCTAATCTTTTTTTTATGATACCTAATTACCTAGTATGTGTTAATATATTCTAGCGTATACAACTTATTTTATATATTTATATTAATCTAACTAAAAGAAACAATAAACAAAAGGTGGGATAAGTGCATGCTTCGGGTTTGAATTTTTTTTAAAGGAAAAAAATCAAAACATAAAAAAACAAAAAACAAAATATATTGGAGGCAGGGAGGGTCAAAGCCCTACCCCAGCTCCTACCCCAAACCCTCACACATCAGCTTCCCCACCACTGCGTAGAGTAGTGGAGGGGGGAGCAACGGTCATGGTCGGCTCTCCCTACCCACTATGTCTACACACTGGGATGAGGGGCATCGAGCCATGCTGCACCACTCGGGCCCCCTCTACCTCCCCTGTTCGTCCCTCAATAGGTGGCACCACCGCTGCAACCACCCCACCCTGCTCCTTCTACAAACATGACCTTCACCAATCCTGCCTCACTTCCTCCACTCAACCTCTTCTCCACCACTCCCTTGCATGCGGGAGTATAAAAAAGATGTCGCCGTCCATCCACAGTCGATACCACCCTGACTCGTCATCTTATCACAAGCATGGTGATGCAAGTGTCAAGGGTAGACTAGATCCAAGGACTGAATCTCTTAACTCTCTATATAGAGTAACATTCCCTGACTCTCACACCTTCATAAGTTGTCATAAACACAATAAAAATACCCCAATGAACCTCCAAGTTGTAGACACGAAGGAATGAATCAACCATGATGTGGTTCACTAACACTCAAGTCCCTAAGTTTAATGCATAGTTGGTTATAAGGCTCATACACCACTACAAGGACCAATGGGGGTCTTATGTATAAAAGGACTGTTGAATTGAACATGGTCAATGCACTCAATTAGATTGGTTGCAAAGTTAGAGTGAATTTGTTGAACTAGCATGTCAATGTGCTAGTAGCCCTATTTGGACTGAATAGACAACATAAATTTGCAAAACACCAAATGACTTGAAGAGTTAATCACATAATAAAATACCATTTTGAAGATAGGCCTACACTAGAAGCACCAAGGATTTAAGGGTTAAACTAGGCAGAAGAATTTGAGATTTAGTACACGACTAGAGGGCTAATTAGATCTCCAAATATGAAGGAAGTACTAAATCCTAATAGTTTCTCTCTCTATAACCAATTGGAGCATCTAGGGGATGTCAAAAAAACATCAAATCCATGATTTTAGGCCTTGCTTCTTGATTCTCTAAATGTTATACACTACTGTGTATATTCAAAATGGTGCATACATGAAGATATATACCTAGGGTTTGATCATATAACCATCTCCCTACATAAACATACAAACCATTTGCAGAATCTTAACATTAATATTACAAGGAATAATTCCACAAGGTTGTCAAATTCCCATGGTGGAAATGCTTGAAAATGATGAAACAATGAATAACCTTGATTAAAGAGTCAAAACCAGAGTGACATACACAAAAATAACAATAACTTGAGTTGTAGGAAGGCTTTCTTCACTAGACCAAGTGCATTAGGAAGCTAAGCATATGTGAGTTTGATCAAATATGTTGTGTGCAGATTAGAAGTTGTACATGTCTATATAGTTCTCGGTAACAGTCAAAATGCACGAAAATGGTTTATTCTTTGTTGATTGAAAAGCCAAATTACAATCTCTCACCTTCCACTCACCTGATAGGGATATGAAGGCCATCCCCAATGGTTTAAAACAAATTTTCAAACCTCCTAGCCATTGGGGGAAGAGTTACATTCAACTTTTGAAAAGTTGTCAAACATAAGCAAAGTTGTTAAGCAACATTTGCACTTTTTCTTCTAATGAGAAACATTGCTCATTTGAAGACCTAGGTCCCTAATAGGAACCAAAATTATTATGAAACCATCCTATATAATAAACTATCCTATAAGAAATGACTGATTATATCCCTTGACCATAGTTGACCAAGTGGATTATATGTGCCAAATCTTAGAACTATGTCTCACAATTGGATCACAACAATATACTACCTCTAAAGTTCTAAACCCAAATGTCTTGGACCCTTGAGATCAAAGGGTGTTATGAAAGTCTTCAAGAGATGTAGAAATATTCAATCTTCACTTAGGAGGGGGTGCTCCTGCACCATACTCCCTATGATATTTAGAACTCAAGTTCCCACTTGAGTTTAGGAGATCCAAAGTGGAACCATGTACTTCAATCTAATCCACTGTCATCCAAGTGGCATCTATATGTGGAAGTCCCTTCCACTTTACCAAATAATTCATATAGGTTTAATTCCTAGTCTTCTTCCACACTTAGGATGCAAGGATCTTTTCCAACTGAACATGTAGGCTAGGTGGCATATTTGTAACATAGGTGTCATCCACATGGTTATCAACACTATCTTGCATCATAGAGGTACCTGCATCACCTTTGATAAGAGTAAGATCTACAATATTAAAGATAGGAGAAATAGAGAGTGTAGGGGGAGAGAAATCTCATATACATTTTCACCCATTTGTGTAGGATTTTACATAGTCCTACTTTATTCATATGAAGTTTAGTATATATGCCCTTGGGAAGTCTCTCTGGTCTGAGATAAGCCCATACTTTATCCCCAATTTGAAAATGAACTTCTCTCCTTTTCTTATTTGCATGTTCCTTGTACTTGAGAGTTGTATGCTCAAGTTTTTGTTTGACTTCATTTTGAACTAGTGAGATTAGTTGGGCAAATTCCTCTCCTTGGGCACTGACTTTTAAATCTTAAGGTAAGTCAACAAGATCTAATGATCCTTTAGATTGTAACCCATAGACTGTTTGGAAAGGATTTTTGCCAATGCATCTATTGATTGAGTCATTAAATGAAAATTATTATTTGAATAAGATGACATCCCAACCTTGTGAATGCTCCTTTGTGAGACATCTTAGAATATTCCCCAATGATCTATTCACCACTTCTATTTGGTCATTGGTTTGAGGGTGATATGTTGAACTGTATGTCATATTTGTACCCAATTTCTTGTGGAGTGTTCTCGAAAAGAACCCTTCGAATTTAAAATCCCTATCTAAAACTATTGTCTTTGGTAGTCCATGAAGTCTAACAACCTCCTTGAAGAATATTTGTGCAATATGAGAAGTATCATTAGTGCTCTTTCAAGGGACAAAGTATGTCATCTTGATAAACCTATCCAAAATGACAAAAATACTATGAAACCCTTGCTTGGTTCTTGGAAAACCCATAACAAAATACATTGATATTGAATCCAATGGTATATAAGGTATTGGTAAGGGTTGATATATTCCTTGGTTTGTGGTGACACCCTTTTCTTGTTGGGAGATTGTACAATTTTGGACAAACTTCTTGACATAATTAATCATTTTAGGCCAATGATAACTCATTTTCACTAAGTCTAGATTCTTGTCTATACAAAAATGACCACTCATACCTCTGCAGTGTTTCTCCTTTATAATGTTTGTCCTCACAAAGCATTTAGGAATACAAAGTTGGGAACCTTTAAACAAAAGTCCATCTTTAATCAGATATTTTTTGAAATCAGTATGATACCTATTAACAAGTGTAGTACAAACCTTGTAGGCTTCACCGAAGTCTAAATCATCTATATAGAGGTGCTTTAAGGAGTCAATTATCATGCTTGAAAACTAAATTTATTCCAATAAGCCCACTCTTATACTGAGGGCATCTGCAACTTTGTTTTCTTGTCTTTTCTTATGCTTTATTGTGAAGGTGTAGGACCGCAGTTATTCCATCCATTTGATGTGTTTCACACTAAGATTCTCTTGGGAATTCAAAAAACTTAGAGCTTGGTTGGCAGTGTAGACAAAAAAATCCTTAGGGAGCAAGTAGTGCCTCCATTTCTTGAGAGCCTGTATTGCTACATATAATTCAAGGTCATAAGTAGAGTACATCTTCTTAGCATCATTTAACTTTTTAGAGAAGAAGGCTATAGGTTTCCCTTCTTGACTCAAAACAACACCAATTGTCAAGTTAATTGTATCCCTTTCAAAAATAAAGACCTTCTTAAAATCAGGTAAAGTCAATATAGGATACTGTGTTACCATATTCTTCAAATATTCAAAGGCATCATCAACAATCTTAGTCAAAACAAAAAAAAATTCTACCCCCTTTTAGTGTATCTAACATTGGAGCACACACATGACTAAAATTTTTGATAAACTTTCTATAGAATGTAGCAAGACCATGAAAAATTTTCACATCACCTTGGTTCTTAGGAACTAGCCAATTCACAATTGCTTCCACTTTGTTTGGATTCATTTTCAGATTTCCCTTGGATATGACAATTCCCAATAAGATGAGTTCATTTTTCATGAATTTGCACTTCTCCAAATTAATGATCAACTTGCGATCATGAAGTCTTCTCATTACCTCCTCCAAGTTATTCAAATGTTCTTTTTTGTTACTACTAAAAATTAGAATGTTATCAAGATAAATAACAACCAAATTGCCAATGAAATCAAAGGAAATCTCATTCATGAGCCTCATGAATGTACTTAGGGCATTTCTTAGCCCAAATGGCATTATGAGCCATTCATATAAGTCTTCCACTCATCCCCTAGCCTTATTCTGATTTGATGGTAACCATATTTAAGATCTATCTTAGAAAAGTAACAAGCATTGCCAATTTGGTCCAATAAGTATTCTACCCTTGGAATAGGGAACCTATATCTGATTGTAATCTTATTTATGCCTCTAATATCAGTGAAAAGCCTCCATTTCCCATCCTTTTTAGGTATCAGGACTGATAGAACAACACAAGGACTTAAACTCTTTTGTATCAATCTTTTTTCTATCATCTCTCTGACTTGTCTTGAGATCTCAGCATTCTGATTAGGGGTTAACTTGTAGGGTTCCTTATTAGGTATAGAAGAACTAGGAATAAGGTCTATATGGTGAGTGATGTCTCTCAAGGGTGGGAGTGTAAAGGGTAGTTATTTTGTGGTCACATCACTGTATTTTTTTAGCAATCCCTTGACTTCACTTGGTATAGGTTCTTTCTTGTCAAGGAATTCATTGTCTTTGGGTTTTAAGACCAACATATACCCTTCCTTATCTGATTCTATTAATATCCTTTCCATTTCCTTCTTATCAATGACTACAAGAGTAGACTCTTAACTTTCTTTTTGATCATGCAAGGATTTCATGGTGTAGGTGACTCCATCCTTTACAATTGTATAAGTATTTTTTCTGCAGTTATGTGTGGCATCCACATAATACTTCCAAGGCCTTCATAACAAGAGGTGGAAAGCTTCCATTTATATGACATCACATATGACTTTATCCTTGTAATCACCTAAGGAGAATTCCGCTAATTTTTGTTCAGTCACCAAGGTTTTTTTCCTTTGGTAAGCCATGATACTTGACAAGGACAAGGATGAGGGACATTATTTAATTTTAACTTTTGTACAATTTCCTTAGAAACCATATTTTTCAGTTGAACCAGAATCAATAATCAAGTTACATACCTTTCCTCGGCAATTTATCTTTGTCCTAAACAAGTTTTTTCTTTGTGATGGCTCCACAATCAATGGTACTTGCAAAAATGTTTGTCTCATCATGAGATTTACTCCCTCCTCTAGATCTAGTTATTTATGATTGAATTTGTCACCTTGTGTGTCTTCATGAATTAATTGTGCCCTTCTTTCTTCCTGATTATTGTGCCCTTTCTTAGGATATCTTCTAGCATGGTGTCCTAGTTGATTTAAGTGATAACATCTTAAGGGACCATTTCCCGTTCCTCTACCAAAGGGTCTCTACCTCTGAAATTTCCTCTTGTACTGGTCTCACTTTTCTCTAACTAGTTTTGATAAAAATGTTTTTTATTGTTGCTAGGCTATCCTCTACTCCATGAATTGCCTCTTCCTCTGAAATTTTTGTTGTAGGTGTTGTTGTTCCCTCTGCCCCTATTCCTTTCTCTTGTTTTCTTCTGAACTTTTCTTCTACCTTTAATGCCAATTGAAAGCACTCTTGGACTATTTGAATAACTGGTTAGGATTAGTTTATCTTGAATTGAAATCTTCAAGCCTTGCATGTATCTTGAAAGCTTCACACATTTTGGCTCTGCCATCTTGGAATTCATGGAAAGCCTTTGGAACTCTTTAGTATATGTTGAGACACTCATTTCCTTTTGACTCAAACTCATTCTCCTTTTATGGAGTTGCACTTCATAGTCCTCAGGGGCATATGCTCCCCTCATTATGCTCACCATCTTCTTCCAAGTGGTGACTTGATTATTTCCACTCTTCACCCTGTCATCTTGAGTAAATTTATACCATGTGAGTGCAGAGCCCTTTAGTCTTGACTTAGAAATATTTATCCTTTGATTTTCAGGGATATCCTCACAATGAAAGAAAATTGAGAGGGCAGCCACCCAATCCATAGCAATATCTGGGTCCATCTTCCCATTATAGGTAGGAAAATCAAGCTTGGCATCCATGGTTCTCCTTTCCATAGATTGTAGTCTTCACTAGTAGCATCTCATCTATAGGAACTTCTTATTCTTCTTGATGAAGAGCTTCTTACTCACTCCCTTCCTCAACATCCTTAGATTTTCCACTACTCTTCTTGCAAATCTCTTCCTTAAGCTTTTCCATCTCTTGCCTCATTAGCTGCATCTATGTGTCTATTTGTTCATCTTGATTTTTATTTTGTTCCCTCATGTACCTTATAATATCTACATTAGTCATCCTTGTGAACATCCCTCCACCTTCATCTCCTGGCATGGTGTTAAACAAATATCTGACCTAAGGATCTTAGGTGCTCTTATACCACTTGATGCAAGTGTCAAGGGTAGACTAGATCCAAGGATTGAATATCTTAACTCTCTATGTAGAGTAACATGTCATGACTCTCACACCTTCATAAGTTGTCATAAACACAACAACAATAGCCCCATGAACCTCCAAGTTGTAGACAAGAAGGAATGAATCAACCATGATGTGGTTCACTAAGACTCAAGTCCCAAAGTTTAATGCATAGTTGGTTATAAGGCTCATAGAAAATTACAAGGACCAATAGGGGTCTTATGTATGAAAGGAATGTCGTATTGAGCTTAGTCCATGCACTCAATTAAACTAGTTTCAAAGTTAGAGTGTGTTTTCTGAACTAGCTCGTCAATGTGCTAGTAGCCCTATTTGGACTGAATAGACAACATAACTCTGAAAACCCCCAAATGACTTGAATATTTAATCATAGAATCAAATACCCTTTTTGAAGATAGGTCTACACCAAAAGCACCAATGATTGAAGGGTTAAAACATGAAGAAAACTTGAAGATTTAGTACTAGACCAGAGGGCTAATTAGGTCTCCAAATGTGAAGGAAGTACCAAATCTTGAGGGTTTCTCTCTTTGAAGCTAGTTGGAGTAACTAGGGGATATCAAAACAACATCAAATCCATGATTTGAGGCCTTGCTACTCAATTCTTTAAGAGTTATACACTACTATGTATATTCAAAATGGTGCATACATGAAGATATACACCTAGGGCTCAATCATACAACCATCTCCCAACATAAGCATACAAACCACTTGCAGAATCTAAAAATTTATATTACAAGGAAGCATTCCACCAAAGGTTGTCAAATAACCAGGTGGAAATGCTTGAAAATGATGAAACAATGCGAAACCTTGAGTAGAAAGTCAAAACCAGAGTGACAGACAAAAAAAATAGAAATAAATTGAGTTGTAGGAAGGATTTATTCACTAGAACAAGTGCATTAGGAAGCTAAGGCATATGTGAGTTTGATCAGATAGGTTGAGTGCATATCAGAAGTCGTACATGTCTGTACAGTTCTTTGTAACTGTCAAAATGTAGGAAAATAGTTTATTCTTTATTTATTCAAAAGCTAAAATACAATCTCTTGCCTTCCACCCACTTGATAGGGCTATGAAGGCCATCACCAATGGTTTACAATATTTTCCAAACCTCCTAGCCACTTGGGGAAGAGTTACATTCAACTTTTGAAAAGTTGTCAAACATAAGCAAAGTTGCTATGCAACATTGCTAATTTGAAGGCCTAGGTCCCTAATAGGAACCAAACTTCTTATAAAACCATTCTATAGAATAAACTATCCTATAAGAAATGACTTATTAGATCCCTTGACCATAGTTGACAAAGTGTCTTATATGTGTAAATATTTGAACTAGGTTTCACAATTGGATTACAACAATATACTACCTCTAAAGTTATAAACCCAAATGTCTTGGACCCTTGAGATCCAAGGGTGTTATGAAAGTCTTCAAGAGATGTAGGAAATCTTCAGTCTTCACTTAGGAGGGGTGCTGCAGCACCACATGGCTAGGGTTTTGAAACCCTATCCCTCTGCCAAAAAGAATAATAAAAAAATAAAGGTGAAGGAGAATCTATATTTATAAGCCATAAAAAAATTAATTAAAAATTATTACTAAGATTCACAGATTTGATTTAGTTCTCGAATGGATTTGAAATTTGAACCCAATAGAGTTCATAGTGGATATATTTGACTTTAGGTCTGGAGATATCTAGAAGTTGTTATTAGTCAATTAAATTTATATTAAATTAGTTATTAAGTTGTAAATTGACAAAATTTAAAGAAAGATTAAAATTTAGATGCTTCTTATTGTTACATTATAAATTAAATTGCTTGTGGTTAGGGTTGTTAAGTAAGGTTTTAAATAATACATATTATATTGTGGGTTATTATGATTATGTGTAGTGGATATTGTTGACTATCATAATAGAAATTTTCTAGGAAAATTTAAATAAGTAATTCAATTTACATTAAGGTAATTATGTAAGAATGTTTTTTATGTACGAACTTAAGGTTTGATTATGATTCATTTATTAAATTTTATTTGTTATAAATAAATAGTTTGTCTTTTATAACATAATTAGAACCGTATATTTATGCATTCAATTAAGGGCTAGTTTAAAGAATAGCATGTTATTTTAAAATGGGATTAATTGAGGTATTTGCTAGGAATAACAGTCCACAAGCACAACTGAGAGGGGGGGGGGGGGTGAATCAGTTGTGATACATATTATTAAACTTTAGACTTTATAAACCAAATCCATAATGAAAATGATAAAACAGTAAATGCCAACACAATAACAAAATCCTTTGTTGTCAAGGAAACCATGTTAAAGGTAAAACCCTGGTGGGAATTAGCACCTACAAATGATGTACTAAGAGTATAGTATCCATGTTAAAACATGTAGCCCTATTAGGAGCTTATTACAACATTACAGTACATAGTCCCTGTTAAAGGACATACCCTGTTAGGACTCAAGAGTAATAGTGGGCTCACTACCCAGGCACATTGCCCAAAGAAGGTTAAATCCACCCTCAAAGATTAACAATCCAAACAAGTGTATATCAGAAATATACAATCTAGTGAATTGTATGATAGAAAATATCTTTCTTGGTCAGTTCCAATGAAGTACTCTAATCATGAACTCTTCTATATATCCAACAACTAATCAAGCTTTGCAACTTACACACTTCTCTATCTTTCAATTACCTTCTCATCATTCCACTATCACATCGTTTCAAAAGAAAAGATCTCTCATATACACCCTATTACAATAATTGTTTAGGTCGGCCAATTAAGCTTTCCCAATATACAAATAATTATTTAACCCATTGCTAAGATACACAAGGTACCTAGAACAAGTAAACATCAATTACAATACATTAGATAAACTCCATGATCTGCAATCCATGCTCACAAATCATAATACAGGCTACATCACTGAAGTTGACCCCCAAATAGGTCTCCTCCAGAATACATGCCACAAAAATCTCATGACTATCGATCAACAATGAAAATTTCTCAATGTTTCCTCTGTCAGCCCTTAAGCTCACATACTCTGAATCATCTTTTCCTATAAGATATACCCAAAACACAAAGACCCGCTCTGACAAGCATCACTGTCACAGTCCAGAAACCAGTCTTCACTAAAACATCTATAACATCACCAATATGAAATATTAAGCCAAGCGACCTTAGGAATAAGGTCACCACACATCCTTATCTTCAATTGTTCTGATTCATCCATATAGTGTCCATACATTTATGTCAGTCATCATACAATAGTAATAACTAGTATGTTCACTCCACAAAAATATATGTTGACATCAGTGACAAAACATGAATATCAACAACATCACTAGTACCCAAATGTCACATCATACAATAATCTCCCCCTTTGGCATTGATGGAAACATATGGGAAAATCTATCAACCCAAAAAGTACTCTCTCTCAATACAATCTTCTCAATATACTCAACACAAATCTCCCTATAGTAGTAGGGATTTTCACATAGAATCTCTCCCCCTTTGGAAATAATGGAAAATGGTGCCATAAATCTTCTTTAATCTTCTGTAAGGTGTAGCTTTTTCAAGTCTTTGTGTCTAAAAGCTAGGTGCAAAATCACCCAAATGTCCTCCATAGTGTTCCTGCGATCACTCCTCCTAAGGAGTAGATCCATACATCAAGTCCAGAAAATGATATAGCTCTAAAAGTCACTAGATTGATGCATGCTTGCATCAATTAATTACCATTGTGAGGGGCTCTTACCCCAAGCATGCTTCTGAGATATTCAAAAGCATTTTTTGGCAAAGGTTTTGTGAACATATCTGCTATATGTTCCTTTGTGCTAATATACTCTATTCTAATCTCTATCTCTATAACCTTGTCCCTCAAGAAATGATACTCAATATTAATATTTTTAGTCTTTGAATGCATTACAGGATTTTTTGACATATTCACTATGCCAGTGTTATCACAATGGATAGCCACTGGCTCTTAAAAAATTATTCCAATGTGCTTCATCATTTGTTTCATCCAAACAACTTGTGTACAATTTATATCAGTAGCAACATACTCTGATTTAGCAGTAGACTAAGAAATACAGTCCTACTTCTTACTTAACCAAGAACCCATCCTTTTCCCAAGAAAAAATGCTCCACCACTTGTACTCTTTCTATCATCCACATTTCCTACCCAATCAGCATCAATGTAAGCCTGTAAAATAAATTCATCTAATTTTTCATACCACAATCCATATTCTATTGTTCCTTTCAAGTATCTAAAAATTATTTTCACAGAAGAAAGGTGTAGGTGTGTCTCTTTAGGATTTTCTTGATATCTTGCCACAATTCCAACTATAATGGAAATGTCTGGTCTAGTGTGAGTTATATATTGTAGACCACCAATCATCGATCTATACTTTGCCTGAAAAACACTTTGAGTCTCATTATTACTAGTCAATTTGTATCCAGTTACCATGGGTGTCCCAATAGGTTAGAACCTTCCATTCCAAACTTCTTCAACATTTCTTTAATATACTTGGTCTGAGATATAAAAATACCATTCTTACTCTGATTAATTTGTAAACCAAGAAAAAATTTCATCTCACCAATCATTGACATTTCAAATTCATTTTCCATTTCTTTAGAGAAATTTTTACTCATTTATCATTGCCTCCAAAAATAATATTATCCAAAAAAACTTCTATGATTAAGATTCCATCTTCTCTAGTTCTTAAATATAAATTACTGTCTGCATTACCTTTTCTGAAACCAAGATGAAGTAGATACTTGTCTAATATTGCATACCATGCTCTCAGTTCTTGTTTCAGTCCATACAATGCTTTCTTCATCTTACAAACCATGTCTTCATCTTTTGTCAAGGGAAATCCATCAGGTTTCTCTATGTATACTTTTTCTTCCAAATCTCCATTCAAGAATGCTGATTTCACATCAATCTGATATACTTTAAAGTCTTTATGTGAAGCATAAGAAAGAAATATTCTCATATCTTCTAGCCTAGCAATAGGAGAAATTTTTTCTTCAAAGTCTATGCCTTCCTGTTGCAACTAGCCTTTAAAAACTAGTCTAGCCTTATTTCTTACCACTATTCCTTCCTCGCCCATTTTGTTTCTAAAAACCCATTTAGTTCCTATCACATTTTTTAGGTCTTAGAACCAATTCCCAAGTATTGTTTTTCTTTATCTATTCAAGTTCTTCTTTCATAGCTTTAGTCCAAGATTCATGTCTACATGCTTCATTATTAGTTTTTGGTTCAATTTGAGAAATCAAACAAATTTCATCTCTTACTTTAGATCTAGTCATTAGTCCTTTACTTGCCTTGTGAATGATTTTATCTTCAGGATGGTTCTTCTTAACATACCTTGGAGTCTTAGGATTATGACTAAGCTCAATTGATTCATCTTCAATCTCATCATCAACCACCAAAGTTTTTGTAGGCTCAAAAGGGACCTATTTTATCTCTGCAATTTGTCCAAAGCCATAGATTCTTTCCTAAATTTGAAACTTTTCATCTACTCTCACATTAGCACTTTCAATCAACTTCCTCAATCTCAAATTGAAACATTTATATTCTTTTCTCATAGTAGAATAACCAAGGAAGATACTTTAATCACTTTTAGCATCAAACTTCCCTATCTCATCATCTCTTTTGATATAGCATTTACTTCCAAATATTCTAAAATATTTTATAGTAGGATTATGATCAAACTATAATTCATAAGGAGTCTTACTTGTACCTTCTCTAATTTGAATTTTGTTCAAGGTGTACATAACAGTACCAATATCCTCTCTTCAATGAAAATGTGATATATTTTCTTCCAACAACATAGTTCTGGCAGCATCTAATATTGTTTTGTTTCTTCTCTCTGCTATCTCATTTAGTTGTGGTATCCTAGGTAAAGATGTCTGTCTGAATATTCCATGCTCTTTATAGTAGGTATTAAATAATTGTGATGTAAACTCACCATCTCTATCTGATCTCAAACATTTTATCTTCAAACTAGATTCATTCTCAACTTTTTCTTTGAATAACTTGAATTTGTCAAATGCCTCAAATTTCTCTCTTAAATATGTAACCGACATCATTCTAGAAAAAGTCATCAATAAAAAGTTTAAAGTACCTTTCACCACAATAAGATCTTGCTCTTGTAGGACCACACAAATCTGTATGTACCAGATCCAACTTCCCTTTCGCTGAATAAGATTTTCTTTTAAAACTTCTTCTAGTTTGCTTCCCCATAACATACTCTCTACACATATTGTTAGATGGTTTCACAATCTTAGGTAGATCTCTTACAACATTTGTCATACTTTCCTTCACAATTTTATCAAATTTAACATGACAAAATCTTCTATGCCATAACTAACTATCATCAACTTTTGCAATAAAAAAAGAATCATCAGATATATTCAATTCAAATACATTACCTCTATATTTAGTACCAGATACAATAAATTCCCATGATTTGATTCTGATAGAACATTTCCCATCAATGAATTTTAATTGATAACCTCCATCCACTAGCTATCCAACACTCAAAGGATAATGCTTAAGTCCATCAACAAGTAGTATATTTTCAGTATTAGTCTTTCCATCCGGAGAAATAGATCCAACTCCAATGATAAGCTTAGGATTATTATCACCAAATCTAACAAGACCACCTTCATATATTTTCAGACTAACAAACTTGTTTTTTTTATTATCTCCAGTCATATGATGTGAACAACCACTATCTATAACCCATTCATATTTCCTTTTAACATGAGATACTAAGGCTTTTTCTTCATGTATAGGTTCATCATCCTTAATAGAAATAAATCTAAATTCATCGTAATCAACATCATCATTAGATATGCCTTCACTAGTATAATATCATTCCTTGTCTTTTGAGTAATTTGATTTGTAAGACTTAGGTTTATGTTTTGGAACCCTTGTAGGACATCGTGATGCAAAATGACCAATCTTGTTGCTGATGACATGTAACTGATTGAATGTTTGATAATGTTAAGTTGAAGATGATGCAAGACATTAAAACAGTTAATGATTTGTATTGTCATTGATGTCAACTTGATATCATATGTATGTTCATGTACACAATACCAAAGACTTAAGAGAATCAATGGAACAATGATTATGCTTTCAACAATGCATAAAAATCAAGTATTCACTAAGTGATAGAATACACCGACGGAGTGCACACCATCGGTAAAGGTAGAGAAAAAGTCACAGTGATGCCTGATGAGAAGACGAAAGTGTTGCCCGATGAAAAAGAATCACAGGATGCCCGACAAACTAAAAATAGAGTTGCCCGACAGACGGAGATCCCAAAGCTAACTGGAGTTACACTGACGGAACTGGCAGTTGTCACTGATGACAAACTGCAAAATTGACTGATGGAACAGAGAGTTCAAAAAATGACAAAATATCTAGCTAGCAGAGCTTAAGGATAGACTTAACTATTTGTTTTATTGTTTTTATCCAAACACCATTAAGTAATTGATTTAAATAAGATTTATACAGTTGGCAAGAAGATAACTACGAGATAAATTAAGAGTTAAAGCCATAAATCAGATTGGCTAGATTGTTTTTCATGCCAAGAATCAAGAATCAAGAATCAAGAATTAAGGAATATCATGTCTATATAAGAGACAAGCATAATTAATTTTTGCAAGCTTTAGATACATGGAAGGGGAGTGAATAGAAAGAAGATGCTGAAGAGATATTGGTGAAGGTTAAACTTCATACAGTCCTGATCAATCAAGATAAGGGAGAGCTAATGAATTCTATAGACACCGATGAGCAATGAATCACAACATCACAGAGAAGAAAGTGTGGAGAACAAAGGAATTGAATTTATACATTGATCAGAGAGGTATTGTACTTAAATAGATCTAAAAATCTGCAATTCAAGTTGCATTAGAAACAGGTCATTGTGTTTCAGTTTAACCATTGAAACATTAAGTCTCTTAATAGAGAAGGAATTAACCATCTTCTATATATTGAGGTACATCCCAAGGATTGCCAAAAAGGTTGATTCATGAAAGTAGCATTGGTCTTACTTAAAGCCTACTGATAGTCTAAGAAGGAGGCTAATTCAAGGATGGTAGTAAGATTAGCATAAAGCCTATTGATAGTCTAAGAAGAAGGCTAATTCAAGGATGGTAGCATAGAGGCCAGATACTAAGTGACAACCTATGTATAAAAAACCTCTAACAAGGTCACACTTAACAATGTGTTTGTAACCTTTAACAGGGTTGGCTCCTAACAGGGCTCACTTTAGAAGAGTGAAAAATTGGGATAGTGGTCCTAGTGGTTTTTCCCTTAACAGGGTTTCCATGTTAAAATCCATGTGTTATGTGTGTATGGTTTATTACTTTATTATTTTACATTTCACATATGCATTTATGGATTGATTGGTATACTCTGCATATTTACTGAGTATAGGTAAATAATTTTTACTGCTTATCGGTAATCAAGGAGAATAAGGATAGACAAGGTAAATCGACAGACAGTTAATTATTTCAAAGTATTTCAAGGCATGCATCTTGTAGGGACTTAATAATCTGGTGTGTATTGATTGGTGGATTAAAGTTTAAAGGATAACTTTTTTAGGCCACTAATTCACCCCCCCCTCTTAGTTATTACTAATAATTGGTATCAGATCTTGTGTGCTTAGAAGGAAGGTTTCAAGACCTAAGTAAAGATCACAAGATGAATAGACAAGATGTGCCTAAGTTGAACAAAGACAACTTCACTTCATGGCAAAGCAGGATAAGACTCCACTTATCAGGTATTGGCAATGATATTATTCAATACTTAGATACTGAATATTTGTTTCCTATAGGACCATTGACAGTAGATCAATTGAGAGTGAAGCATGAGAATAACTACATGGTTATAGATCTTTCTTCCTCACTCTCTAATGCTGAATTTGAAGATGTCAAAGATTGTAAAAATGCAAAGACAATGTGGGACAAACTGAAGCTTGTACATGGAGGTGATACAAATATTCTGAGAGCCAAGGCATAAAGCCTTAGAGGAAAGTTTGATGATCTCAGAATGAAAGAAGGTGAAAACATCACATAGTACAACACAAGGATAAAAGAAGTAGTCAATGATATATGAGGTGTTGGAGGTACACTTGAAGAGGAGACAATGGTGAGTAAAATATTAAGAACCTTATTGCATGTATATGCTATTAGAGTCTCTGTTATTTAAGAAATGAGAGCAGTAGGAAACAATACAGTTACTCTTGATAGCCTAATTGGTAGACTGATTTCATTTGAGATGAATAACTTTGACAATAGTGTCTTACCAATTTTAGAGTCTGCATTTAAATCTTCTACGAGTATAAGCAAATCTAGTCAGAGACACTCATATAGAAGAGATAGTGAAAGTGATAGTGAAGAAGAAGATCTAGATGAAATAGAAGCACTCATGGCAAGAAGAATGCAGAGAGGCAAAGTTAAATACAAAGGCAAGTTACCACTTGTATGCTTTAATTGTAAAGAGATTGGACACTTTGTTGCAAGATGTCCTAATAGAAGAAAATATGATAGAAGTGATGATAGATCTTTTGAGAAGAAATATGATAGAGGTGATAATAAAGATTACAGAGGTTACCAATGATCAGGAAGAAAGGATACCTAAGATTACAAGGATAAAGGCAAGAAGGCTAGCTATCTAGCTGCTTGCAAAGATGAAGTTACTGACACCAAACCGGATGATGACATTAAGATAGTGTTTGTAGCTGTGAAGGATGATTCATATGAAGATGAAAGGTATGAATAAACTGCACTCATATCTAAGCTTAGTAAGAATGATATCTGGATTATAGATAGTGGATGCACTCACCATATGACCGGTGACAAAGAAAAGTTTAATACTTTTGAATACTATAATGGTGGTACAGTAAGAATGGGAAATGATACACCTTGTCAAATTGAAGGTAAAGGAACAATAATGCTGAATAACTTGATTAAATGTGAAAATGCTTATTGGGTAAAAGGATTGAATTATAATCTGTTGAGTGTTTCTCAGCTGAATAATTCAGGTCATAGAGTAGCATTTTAGAACAAGAAGGCAAAAATCTTTAATGAATCAGAAAAACTGATTGGTACCAGTGAACAGACCAAAGGTAACTTATTCTATCTGAATGAAACTAACCCCACTTGCTTGATGACTAGAAATGAAGACATATGGTTGTGGCACAAAAGATTGTGTCATGTGAATTTTGACAACATGATGAAAATAAGCAGGAAAAGAAGTGTAAGAGGCTTACCGACGA
>MU225400.1:1904165-1928591 GCA_018584345.1 Thuja plicata | reverse complement strand
AGATACTAAGTGACAACCTATGTATAAAAATCCTCTAACAAGGTCACACTTAATAGTGTGTTTGTAACCTTTAGCAAGGTTGGCTCCTAATAGGGCTCACTTCAGAAGAGTGAAAATTTGGGGTACCGGTCCCAGTGGTTTTTCCCTTAACAGGGTTTCCACATTAAAATCCATGTGTTATGTGTGTATGATTTATTACTTTATTATTTTACATTTCATATATGCATTTTTGGAGTTATTGGTATACTCTGCATATTTACTGAGTATCGATAAATAAGTTTTACTGCTTATCGCTAATCAAGGAGAATAAGGACAGACAAGGTAAACTGACAGATAGTTAATTACTTCAAATTATTTCAAGGCATGAATATTGTAGGGAATTAATAATATGAGGTGTATTTATTGGTGGATTAAAGTTTAAAGGATAAATATTTGAGGCCACTGATTCACGCCCCCTCTCAGTTATTACTAATAGTTTCATGAAAAATATTTCAAAGGTAATTTTCCTTCAAATTTACCCTTACCTCTCTTTTCCCTTCTATAAGTCAGGGCTACCACTTCATCTAGATTTCTTTATTCCTCCTATATATGTTCCCATTCATTAGCATAGTCTCCAAGTTCTTCTCTCAAGTCACTATTTCTAGTGCTCGCAATTCTAGATAAGCTCTTTTTGTTTCTATGTACAGTCGCCTTGAATTCTGACTCAATTTTAGGTAAAGAATCTCCCAGTTTTGCAGCCTCAAAATTAGTTATCTTTCCAATCAACATCTCTATATTGAAGTTTGGAGTCAAAGGTATAATCTCCTCTATGACTTGTACTTTAGTATTGTATGCAGGTGTCAGAGATCTGAGTATCTTTGCAATCACTTATTCCTCACTGTAAGTACCTCCAGAGTTTGTAATGCCAATAACCACTTCATTAATTCTCTATGCATATGCCTTAGTATTCTCATCATCTTTCATTTTCAATGATTCCATCTTTGTCTTCTATTTTTGTATCTTTTCTTTCTTTGTAAACTTATCTCCTACATATAGTGCTTCCAATCTTGTCCAAATCTCATGTGTAGAATCCAAGTCTTTTTCTTCTGTGAATTCACCTTTAGAAAGTGCACTAATCATGATTCCCTTAAGACTATATTACATGAAAATAAATTCCTTTCATCTTATGTACCTTTATCCAATTCATCCCCAGTCTTTATATTTTCATTTGTTTTTGTGATCATCCATAAATTGATTCCCAAACATAAAAAATGTGTTCTCATCTTGTTCTTCCAACTGTCAAAGTTTTCAGGATCAAATTTTAGACTATCCTTCCTGTAGTAAGAAATCTTTAGGATCACCTCAAGCTGCTAAGATTTCTCTCTAAGGACTAGTAGCTCTGATACCAATTATTATGAATAACAGTCCACAAGCACAACTGAGAGGGGTGGATTGAATCAGTTGTGATATAGATTATTAAACTTTAAACTTTATAAACCAAATCCATAATGCAAATGATAACACAGTAAATGCAACCACAATAACACAATCCTTTTTTTTCAAGGAAACCATGTTAAAGGTAAAACCCCAATGGAAATGATAACCAAAAAATGATGTACTGAGACTATAGTATCTTTGTTAAAAGATTTAGCCCTATTAGGAGCTTATTACAACATTATAGTACATAGTCCATGTTAAAGGATAGACTCTGTTAGGAGTCAAGAGTAATAGTGGGCTCACTACCTAGGCACACTTCCCAAACAATGTTAAAGCCACCCTCAAGGATTAACAATCCGAACAATTGTATATCAAAAATATACAATCTAGTGAACTGTCTAATAGCAACTATGTTTGCTTGGTTAGTTCTAATAAAGTACTCTAATCACAAACTCTTCTCTACATCTAGCAGCCAATCAAGATTTGCATCTTCCACACTTCTTTGTCTTTCAATTACCTTCTCATCATTCCACTATCACATCTTTTTAACAGAAAACATCTCTCATGTATATCATATAAAAATAATTGATTAGGTCATCCAAATAAGCTTTCCCAATATACAAATAATTATTTAACCCATTTCTAAGATACACAAGGTACCTAAAACAAGTAAACATCAATTAAAATACATCAGATATACTCCAAGATCCACAATCCATGCTCATAATTCATAATGCATGCTACATCACTAAATTCATCCCCCAAATAGGTCTCCTCTAGATTACACGCCATAGCTGACATCACCAAAAATATCATAACTATTGATCAACAACAAAAATTTATCAATGTTTCCTTTGTTATCCCTTACGCTTGCATACTCTGAATCATCTTCGCCTGTAATATTTACCCATAATATAGAGACCTGCTCTGTCAAGCATCACTGTCACAGTCTAGAAACTAGTCTTCACTAAAACATTTGTAACATCACCAATATGAAACATTAAGCCAAGTGACCTTAGGAATAATTTGATCACATATCCTTCTTCATATCCTTATCTTTGATTGTTCTAATTCATTTGTATAGTGTCCAAACACTTCTATTAGTCATCATACAATAGTAATAACTAGTCTGTTCACTCCACAGAAACACATGTTGACATCAGTGACAAAACATGAATATCAACAACATCAATAGTACCCAAATCTGATATCATCCAACAATATTTAGTTTTTTAGAGGAAATTTATAGCGATAGTATTTCAAAGTTTAAATCTATTATTTTAGAATTAAAATATTCTAGATTACCCTTCTTAAATTAAGTATAATCATTTTAAATAATTACCCATCTATAGGAATGGCTTATAAGAATATGATTATTGAATTTAGTACATTAATTAGGTAACTTATGTAGTGATTAAAAAGATTATCATGCTTAATGAAGATTTTAGACGTTGGATCCCTTTATCAACAAATACTAGATAACTTGTAGATCTTATTCATGTTGGAAATATATGTTGATGCTAGGATTGTGATAAATTTAAATGACCATCTTGAACCCTCTCTTCTCAACATCATTATGCATTCTAGTGTACAATTAGTTAAACATAGTTCACATTAGTGCTTAGGGAAAAAAAATTGTAGTTGTATTTTTCCCAATTTTTGGGTATGACACCTTCTCGTGTCTATTCTTTCCATCTTAATCTTAGGAAGGGGTTGAGTTAGGTATGATTTGTTAACAATCTCATAAGAATCCAAGGTGTTGTTCTGAAACCATTCTAAACCTTTCTTAATGTAAAAATCATAAAATTTATCAACCCACTTTGGAAAATGGAAGGCATCCTCAATGTTATCTGGTCTAATGTAAATGACAATATATCTTGCTTTATTATTTACTACCCTTTCATCTAGGATGTAGTGTTGTGCAAGATTCATGATGAGATCTGAGGATAGGATGGACACTAGGTGTGCTATAACATTGACTAGACTTGAAAGCACTATATTAGTGCATTCAATCGATCTCCCGTTGGGGTTGGTACATCTGGTGAGAAAATCATTCTAATCTACATTCTTGATGTCAATATCAGCAACCTCACTATGGAGGTTCCTAACCCTAGAGGCAAAATGATACCTTTTGATTAGGTACTTCATCGGTGATCCAACTACTTTTTCTAGCATTCTGCAAGAAAAAATGCAACTATCAATAAAACCTAGAAAACCAAACCCAAAAGATTGAAATCATCAGGAAAAATCTTTGTTGTGTTTTTTTTGACATTCGGAGGTTCAGAAACCGAAGACATAATTGACCTCCAAAAGGCCAAAAGGGAGAAAGATGGGGCTAGTGAATGCTTGGTTTTTGGAGTGCAAAGGATGTGACGATCTTAGGAGGTCAAATATGCAAAAAGGGGAAGATGGGGCTATGAATGCTTCATTTTTGGAGTTTTAGACTATGAAGGATGTGAGGATCTTTGGCAAACAAAGGGCCAAAAAGGTGAAAGGAGTTGGGTTGATTCTATCTTTGGTGTTTTTGTGTCTCAGTGTTTCAATGTGCAAAGGTTGCGAAGATCTTTGGAGGCCGAAAGTCTGAAAAGTATGACATTTAGAATTAGTCATTTTGATGGTTCACTGAGTTGTTGAATTGATCTTTTTGGCCTTTTGGAGGTCAAAAAACTAGGAATGTGAACCATAGAAAAACAAAAACACCTTAAAACCTAGACCAGACACTCTGAGGGCTCCTCACTGAGAAACACACCCAAAAATATGACTAAAAAAATAAACAATAAACCTAGGGCTAGACCCACACAACAAAAATGGGAAACAAAAAGCTCAAAACCAAAAAAAATTAGAGGCAAAACTCTCTCTGCAAACATGAGGGTAGGGGAAGAAAAAATATGATGAGCTTGATGAAAAGAAGGGTGCACAAAACAAACTCCATAAAAAATTAGAAGTCTAAAAGTCACGCGCTGAAGACCAAGAAAAACTAGAGATTGAAGGAGGAAAAATGTAGAATGAGGAAAAAGATAAGCCCTCAACTTCTTTATAGATGTTCGGACCCGATGGCGTCATTATTGGGTTTTATACTTTCTGAGGAAAAAAGTTTGAATCCCATGAGTCATGTGTCATCAGGGTTTTGGAGACTAAAATTTTGAAAGAATTTACTTCTAATGTGACTTCAGTATTTTGGCCTTTCAGACTTTCAGTGATACCGAGGACACCAAAAGGTTGAAATTTAGAAATCTCAAAAAGTATTTGATAGCACGGGTTTCACTTAATGAATAAGCCAGAAGAAAAAATAAAGGACCAAAAAAGGGGAGAAAAATAAGAAAAATAAGGCGAGCCCATGGCCAACTGGTGAAATGGGGTGTGTATTGTGGAACCACAATAGAAGAATAAAGAAGAAATGACTTCTTCAGATAATAAAGAGAATAAGGAATAGGTTCCTAAAACACCAGGAGTTTAAGATGGGCTTCAGCCGAAGCAAAATTGGTCAAGCTACATCAAATATGGAAGCTACATTTTGATGGTTCTAAGTTTAAACAAGGAACTAGTGATAGGATTGAACTAATTATCCAACAGGTAAGTCCTTACACATTGTATATAGATTAAAATTTTTATGTACTGATGATGTTGCATAATATGAAGCATTAGTTTGAGGTCTCCTATTGGCACATGAAAAGGGGGTAAAGGATTTGGTAGTAGAAGGTGACTCTTAGTTGATCATCAAATAGGTTCACAACTAGTATTTGTGCAATGACAAAAGGTTGATCTCTTATCAGAATAGAGTATGGGACTTGATCAAATATTTTGAAACATTTAACATTAATTCTATCCCAAGAAGAAAGAATGTTATTGCAGATGCACTAGTAGTGTCTACTAGTTCATTACATCTTATGGAGAAGTCCAAATTAAAAAAGTTCTCAATTGAACTTGTTGCTTTTCCTACAATTCTGGATAATATTAAAAATTTCCAAGTATTCCAGGATGATCAACATATCCTTGAGTTTATCATGTGCCTAGGTGTGTTCAGAAAACATGTTATTGATGAATAATTAGAATAACTAGATAGGCCAACCGAATAAGAGGAACCTAGTGATTAAGGGGTGATAAATCTGAAATCCAATTCCACACCCAAGGTAATGGTGGCATTGGAAAGGATTTTTGACAAAGATGAATCAGTTGCGAAAAGGTAAGGTAGTTGGAGTCAATGCTCAGAGGTGATGAGTGTGAAACACACAACCTCGAGACTGGGGATGATCCAAGGGAGGTTCTTATATAGAAGATTGGAAATGAAGATGAGAAGGAAAGGATGGTGCAATTCCTTACCGAGTACCAATATTTTATATCTTGGAGTAATGAAGAATTGAAAACCTATAAAACATCTATAATAGTGCATAATATCCCATTAAAACCAGTTTCCAAACCTTTTTGGTAGAGGCAGACACCAGCCAACTCAATGATGGAACCATTGATACAAACGAAGGTTCAAAATTTGTTGGACATAAATATATTTTTACAAATCCGTTATTCCACATGGGTTGAAAATTTGGTCCCAGTAAGAAAGAAGAGTGGGGAGATCAAGTTATGTGGAGATTTTTCAGAAGTTGGACAGAGATTCCTAAAAGGATAATTACCCATTTTCATCTCTAGATCAAGTGTTACATGTGGTGAATGGATCCCAAATGATGTCATTCCTAGATGGCTATTTGAGATATAATTAGGTTATGGTATAGGAAGAAGATAGACTAAAGACAATAGTCACCACCAAATGGGGGACATTTTCATATTTCCAAATGTTGGTTGGATTGATCAATGCTAGAGAATCCTTTCAATGGGAAATGGACACCACTTTCAGGAGTTTAGGCAGGAAATGAATAATTATCTACATGGAATTTGACTCTGTTATCTAAAGACCGGGTAGATCATATAGATGACCTGCGGAAGGTGCTTAAAAGATACAAGAGTTACATGATCTCACTCAACCCAAAGAAATGCGTGTTTGGAGTAACAAAAGGAAAATTGTTAGGAAACATCATTCTGACACTGAGATAGTAATAGATCCTAAATGCGTTAAGGCTATTCTCAAATTGACCCCACTAAAGAGTCAGAAAGAATAAAAACTTTTTTTGAAAGATAATTTTTGTGAGGAAGTTTATTAGTGGCTTTGCAAAGATAGTAAAACCATTGAACAACATGTTGAAGAAGGATGCCAAGATTTATTGGATGAATCTAGTGAATAAATCCCTCGAAGAGATAAAAATCATCGTTTCCACAACACCCATCTTGGCTAGCCTAGATTGCACTATACCTTTTAAGGTATACTCATTTTCTTCAAAAAATTCATGCGAAGAAATCCTCACTCAAAAGAAGGATCGTGAGATTTAAAGCTAATCACATTCATGAATTGTACCCTTAAGAATGTTGAGATAAGACACCCAAATTTGGATAAATAGTCATTCGCCTTGGTGAAAGTTGTGAAGAAGTTTTGGAATTACATTTTAAGAAGTAAAGTATTTGGCATTGTTCTAAATGTAGAATTAAAGTCCTTATTAATGTAAAATAAATTAGGTGAGCATAGAAGAAAATGGATGCAAATTCTACACAAGTTTGATCTCAAGAATCGTTGCCCAAAAGGATTGAATGGCTCACAAAGAAGAGCCTTAAGGATTAAAAGAAGTTCCTATATGCTGAAGAATGGGAAACTATAAAAATGCAACTATGATGATTTGTATCTAAGATGCTTAGATAGGGACAAGACAAAACAAGTATTGAATGATTTTCACAAGAAATATGGCAGGGGTGATGGATCCACTGAAGCTAATGCTCGCCAGATCCTAAGATCAGGATACTATTGGCCAACTCTATTCAAATTAAGACACAAATGGACATGTAAGATCTTATCATACATGCCAAACTAGTGCCACCCATGAGAGAAACCTTGCCATGCATTTGTGGTTGGCATATGAGATACACTTGTTCACCCAATAGAGCTTGTATTTTATTGGTACCATTAATCCACCATCCTCTGCGGGTGTGTTGGTTATATTTTGTCTATTTTCCATCTATATTGATTTGGGCCTCGTTAGGGTTACAAATAAGTTTTCTCCCTTGCTAGATCTCTCATTTTTTATGATATTTTATGTTTGGTTCATAAACCTTAAGTCTATGTGTAAAATTTTTTCCTAAAACCCTAAACCCTACCATGTCTTCCTCTGTCCTTAAACCCTATTTTCAAAATTCTAGCCATTGGTGCAAAAGACTCTAAAATCTTAATGGACTTGTTATAATTTGTAGTTATCTTTTTTGGTCACTTAAAATCATATTAACCCATGTTCCTTTTTATTTCATGTCGAGTGGGGCTGTCCCTTTT
Source organism: Thuja plicata (assembly GCA_018584345.1). NCBI lineage: Eukaryota > Viridiplantae > Streptophyta > Pinopsida > Cupressales > Cupressaceae > Thuja > Thuja plicata. Next base: position 1,920,811 of record MU225400.1, on the reverse strand, counting down.
AATTTTTCCTAAAGGTATTCGCGGGGTGATCATTTAATTATTTTATTTTCCCTAAGTTCTAATGCCTTTTGCATACCTTTATTACCTTTTAAATTTCCTATGCATGTCTTGTTTAATCTAGTGGCGGGCACTATCCCTTCATCATGGAGATGAAGATCTTTATTTTTCAAGGCAATGTGCCTAGCTTACATGTGGTGGATGGTGGGACCGGGCTTGCCTAAAGGAAATGAGTTAAAGGAAGTTCAGGTTTGATCAAATCTACGACATGCATATTTCCTTCATGCAGATATTTATTCATTGAGGAATTGTGTTGTATCAACTCATGTAGATTTGTTACGTCTTGGGCCTGTCTATGGTCAGTTATCAAGTTGTCAAGTTTGAAGAAGATTAGTGGTTGGCGCTTTGCCTTAATGGAGAAGATGAAGATCTTTATTGATCAAGGCATAGCACGTATATGACATCTAACAATTTGTGACTTCATGATCCCAGGATTGCTGAGGTAGTTTAAAGAGGTAGTAAGTTAGTGAAGGTCTTACGGATGGCATGAAGCCTTAATGCAGAGATATGTCTGATCCAACCATTGATGCATTATGCCTGATGATCATGTGTCCCAGGTGGGTCTGATCATCAACATGGTAATTAAGGTAAAGGACTCTCAAGTTGAAGAAGATCTAACAGCTAGCGTGATGTCTTAAATAAAAGATGATAGATAGTTATTCTTCAAGGCGTCATGCATGTGTGCCATGTGTCCTTCCAATTAAGTGAGACCTCAATTTTGGTGACCAAGGGTAAACTTAATATGTAGTCAAGTTTTAAAAGATCTGACAGTGGGCGTAAAGCCTTGAAGCAGAGGTATAGTCAGATTAGTCATTGAGGCATTTTCCCTGATGAACATGTGTCCCATTGGGTCCACCTGAAGTTAGAAAGAGTAAGGTAAACAACAGTTAAGTTAAATTTGATCATGTGGTCAGTGTAAATCCTTAATGGTAAAGTGCTCAAGATATAATGTTTGATGCAACACACATGATTGATGCCTATCCTCATGTGATGGTGGGGCCTGAACGAAGGATGATTTAATGATAAAGAAGGTTACATTATATTGTGTGGCAGGCGTAAAGCCTTATGAAGAAGATGCACAAGATCTAAGCTTTGAGGCATCACGCCTAGCGGCCACATGTCCTCAACGGGTTTGTTGGACCTGTAGTTATGAAACCAGGGTGAGATTAATGTATAGTAAATATGGTGAAGATCTAACGGATGATACAAAGAATCAAAAGAAAGATGATCGGGATCTAACCAATAAGGCATCGTGCTTTCATGCCACCTATTTGATCAGATTTTCAAAGCCCGAGTAACTTAAATATCATCTACGACTATGTTTTAAAGTGCAAAAAGATTTAAATATGGGCCATTAATGGAGATTTCTGTGCCAAGTGTAGCCGTTGTAACCATTTTTCAAATATTTAAAGCTTTTCTTAGGGTTTTCAAGCAGTAAATTATGTCATCTTACTGCAGAGAGTTTGATGGATCGATCTGATCTTTTACGCCATGTTATTATAGCTATTGGATGCAGTATGGAGGAAAGATTGGCATTTCCAAAGACATTTATTGCAAAATTATCTATTTAAGGTTTCTAGTTAGCTTGTAAATCAGTATTTAATCCTTTGGTTTATGATTTTATATGCTTTGCCATAAATGAGGGATTGTTTCATAGTTTTGTAATACAGATTTGATCAAATTTTCAAGGACCCGAGCTTTCTGAGAAAAGGTAGTTGGTTTTCTACAAATCTGAAGGGCCAAAATCTTCTGGGGTAATTAATGAGGGATCAAACATTTCATTCATTGTTCCTTTTTCAGGGTATTGTTCTTTGGTTTCACAAGGTAATTGGTGGCTTGATCAAATTTCTCTAACGTAATGAATCAAAGGAATGTTTTGACTAAAAGATGATAGAGGTGCTTGGTTGTTGAAGTGAATTAATGTGTTCTATCATGTAATACATTAATAGTTTTAACCCTAGCCCTATTGGATCCTTAGCTTGTTGCATTCCTTGTATCTATAAAAGGACTTCCATGATCATTTTGTAAGGATGAGAATTTTATGCCACAAAATCTTGTAAAGCTCTACATTTTCTGATTAAGATTATCAAGTGGTCTTTTGGCCTTGATTTCATATGTAATTGAATTTTTTCATATTAATATATATTTTTACTTCTTGTTATTTAGACCTAATTGAATAATTGTCTGTGTTCCAGTTTTCATACTCATTTGGATTGGTTGTTAAGGACATTTCAGTCCATCACTTTGTAAGGCATAGTGTCAAATTGTATTAAGGTTTCTTTCAAGGAGAGAATTAAATCCTTAAGGTATTTTCAGTGAGTAGAGGATTGTAGAATATTTGATAAGTATTTTTCCTGGACGGAATGTGAATGGATTATGTAAGGCATAGTCTGATTCAACGATTATTTACATTTGATATATCTTAGTTATTGAAGGTCTTTACATATTCGATGACTCCATGCCCATTAGATAAGGCATTGATCTGATATGTTAGATTATGTGGTTCCTATTGTGATAGCTGAATGTGGGCCTCTAGCTTAGCCATACATTTCAACATAGTCATTGTTCTTCAGTCATATATAGAAATGAATATATATTAATTCATCCTGCATGTGTGAATGAGTCGACCTATTGCCTCCTAATAGGTAGAAGTATGAGCTTTCTCTCAGATCATTGCAAGCTCACTGACTACACCGAAGACCTAAATGAAGGATTTAATCTAGATGATGAAAGTAAAATGATGAATGCAAATTACAATTTGTGATAAATCCAAACTAATTAAGTTGATTTTAAGCACCAAATGAAATATGATCTAAGTTATATTGCTTGCATGCTTAAAACAAATTATAAACTAAGCAAAGATAATAAAAGGTAGAATGATAAATGATTGAATACAAATTATACCATAATAACGATAATAAAAATTTGGGATCCTTTGTGAAGGAAAAGAGTTTCTCTTTTATAGAAATCTCTCTCGAATCAATGGTCAAGATCGAACAAAAAGAGTGGCCGAGATTCCATTGAAGAAGCACAATCCATGTGCAAACAATGTGATTGGTCAAGAGAGTTAGTTGACTGAACTGACTGATCAGTTATTTTGGAAACTTCCATATTCAGTTTTTAGTTAACTGAAATGTTTCCAAAATGATAAATCAGTTAACTAGATTTGATGATGTCATATGCATTTTTAATAATTTAATTGATTTTGAATGCACATTTATGTTTTTATAATTAATTTAATTCCTTTTTTATTTAATTTATAATTTTGTAATTTTTATTTAATTAATATATCTAAATATCAATTAAATAATTAACATAAGATATATTTGCCAATGTAATGTGATTTCAGGAATTAATTAATTAATCAAGTATGATGATTGATTAGGACCTAGGGTTTAGGTTAGATCAGTTCAGATTTGATGAATTGCCTATTTGATTTAGGACTTAGAATAATCAAGATTAGGGTTTCTTGATTAAATGTTGAGATTGGGGGTCTAGGGTTTAGATGACTACTTTTAGGTGATTACATTTGCCCCTCTTTGAATTGATGTGCAATCAACGCATTGATTCAAAGACTTGTTAGCAAGAAGACCCTGAATAGTTTGATTTGAAGTGATGAAACCATTCTTTTGAAGAAGAAGACTGACTTTGAGCTTGATTGGATGAAGATCAATGAAAATTTATAAAATAGAATGCTCAGTTTGATTTGAAGCGATGAAACTAAACATCTATCAGGACCTCTTAAACCTTTTTGATTGGTTTGAATGAATAACCAATTTGATTTGAAGTGATGAAACTGATTAATGTTAAGAGATTTTGATTAGCAAGAAAATTGACTTGATTTGAAGTGATGAAGCCAATTTGATCAATGTATCTAGTTTCAATAATGAATAGCCCGTAAAAGACCGATCTTGTCTGGTTTCAAGTGTATTCACCACTGAATAAGACCATTTATTAGGTTTCCTTTGATTTTAAGATGATCTCAACTTGATTTGATGCGATGAAGCTAAGATGCCCCAAGTGATAGGGTTTTGATTGAGGATGTGATCACTGAAATGTTGATGTCCTGATCCTACCCCCTCGGGAGAAAAATTGAAATATGGCTAGGTACCCCAGTGATGGGAAGAAATTCATTTATTTAAACAATTTAGAAAGAAACTGATCTGATTAGAAAGAGGTCCCACGTGGTTAGGACAAAAGATGTACTTGATGAGAGGTCATGTTTGACTGAGATTGACGAAAAGTAAGATACATGGATTGATTAGAAGAAAAGCATGAGAGATTTTTATTGGTTGTGCAAGTGTTCAATTTCAAATTTCCATTTTGATCCTAAAAATGGAATCAGAACAGTCAAATTAGCGAGGGATGTCATGTTCACATACAAATGACCACTTGACGATGAGAAGACTGATCGATAAGAACCTCAGATCCTTCACATTAGAGAGAGAGATAAAGTTATTATGATAATTTAAACACCAAGTAGATGCAGATGCTAGATGCAAGACTAACATGAATGCAACCTAAGGTGTAGTCACTGAAGCTTTAGCATTGAAAATTTTCATCATCGAGCATTTTTGGAAAATTGAAGTAGATACAATTTTTACTGGTGCCACTGTGACCATATGAATATGAATATGACTTTCATTGGATAAAATATGAGAAACTAACATAAGCATCGAGGAACAATAGCCAAGATGACCTAAACATCATTTCTAGTTGATGTAACAATAGTGCACCAGTATCAAGGCATTCAAAGCCAAGATAACCATGAGTTTTATCTTGCGTAAACAAATAGAGCAATAACATTCAAGGAGATAGTTCCGACCTCACCTTGGCATACAAATAAATAGGATTGAGGGATGTGAGGAATTTATGCCTTAATGCAAGAGCTCTTATCACATACACCTTGATTATTTGATGTTGTCAGATCAGCAGGACCACACCAACAAGCAACAGAAAAAGAAAATATTAATGAAATCAATGAAAATAGACAACATACAAATAGAAGTTCAACATACTTCAACCAATTTCAAAGTTTTTGGATGTGTATATGTAGGAGGTGTTTAGAAACACCATCATGATTGTGAGTGCTTTGTGTTTCATTTATATCAATCTTTTTTTTATGTTGGCGATATCCAATGTGTGTAAGAAGCACAAATGCATCCAAAGATAGTGTTAAGAAACATTGTTGATTAGGGTGTTGAGAAAAACCTGTTTGTGTCAGTAGCAAGTTTTCCTTTAGAATTGATAAGATTACTGGCTCTGGTGTAAGCCAAAGATGTGATCTGATTTGGGGACCCATGCCCCTAGTATCAAATGATGATAAATGACTTGACTCATACTCTGGGATAAAATTGATTTGATTGCCCCTAGGTTATGAATCAATTTCAAGTCAGGAGGGTTCTCAGAAGAGCTAGAGTGTCACGGAAGTGACTAAAATCTATGTACAAATTGAAGCAAAGGATTGATGCCAAGACTAAGCATTGATAGATGGAGCATTTAGTACAAGAGGAGCTTGTTTACCAAGTTTTCACCTACTTGGAAGAGATTCTATTTAGCATAAATTGACTTGATTTGAAGCAATGAAGCCAATCTAATCAATGTGCATGGTTTCAGAAATGAATGACTCATATAAGACCGATCTATCTTGTTTCAAGTGTATCCATCATTGTATAAGATAATTGATTGGTTTGTTTTTAATTATTGTAATCTCAACTTGATGTGATCTGATGAAGATGAGATTCCCCTAGTGATGGGATCTTGCTTGGTTGAGGTGATCATTGAAAACCTGGTAAGCATGCCTATGTCGCCATCCTTTTATATATATATATATTTTTTTTTTCTCATGTTTTGATTTGTTTTATTGATGCATCAAGGCTCCTATTGCTAGGTTTTCACCAAGATAATCATTTTTTCAGGACTTTTTCCAATTTTTAGATTTTTTTTTTTCCTTTTAGAGATTATATCTATTCTCAAGCAAGATCACATTGGTTTTCCCCCAATGTCTAGCAAGGTAGAGATCATTATAGATGGATTAGAAAGTTGATGGATGAGGCAAAGAGACAATGATGGATGGAGAGGGTGAATGTAACCCTCAAGGATAGTCTCCTCAAGATTACCCAAGCTAGGGAAAAAATAATATAACAATGTAGGCTCATGGAGCGGTGCTGGATAGCATATAGGATAATGACCTAATGTCATGAAAAGCATGTGGTCCAAAAGAATTGACATGTCAAGAGACTTATAAAAACTTATTTTTCCATTTTTTGATCAAGACCAAGGGGTCAATAGGATAGGATATAGCCATGATAGCGCAATTAGGATAAGGGGTGATGAAGGTATATGTGAAGGATGTTCAGAGATAGGGAGGATATGTTCGAGATAAGCAAGATCATGATAGGGTGTCATTGATGAGAGCAAGTGAATAGGATGATGGCAGGATGCATAGTGTTCATGGATAGGTTCAACCTTGTCAAGATCACTAGAAGGAACATGGATGCTCATGGTCTTGATGGATGTAAGATATGATGGATAAGATGGCATGGAAGGAACTTTCCCCCAAGTGAGGAGTGCAAGTAGGAGGAATTATGTGTGACGCCTATTTGCCAGGTTTTCATCATGGTACTTATCCAAGGCACCACAAGAAGTGGTTTTCACCATAGGATGGATTTATTTATCTTTACTTTTTCTACCAAGGTGTCTATTTACCAGGTTTTCACCAAGGCACATTTTTAAAAAAAAGAGGAAATTAAGCTTCTTTCTCTTTAGATAGTGCTCCTTTGAAAGATATTCTATTATGGATCGAGGCCACTGAAGGTATGCTCAAAGATGTTGATAGGGTGATGGTAGAGAAAAATGGAGGATAAGGGAGATGGTAGCCAATGATTTATATGATTGATTGGATAAGAGGAATAGAAGGATATGGGATGGATGGGTAAGAGGTAGGTGCAGGATAATGGATAGGGTATGGTGATAAGATCAACATCGACACACACCTTGAAGGGTAGCAGATGGATGAAGGAAAATTGGATGGAATAGCTTGAGGTTTTGATGGATGAGTGGATATGGATCTTGGTATGTGAGGACCCAAGATGGATGAAGTATTCAAGGTAATGGATTTTGGGACATGAGGACCCAAAATAGAGTTAAAAGATGGGAGATTTTTAGATGAAGTGGAAGTGAGAGATTTTGGAAGCTTGGATGCCAGCTCTGACTTTCCTTTTTGTTCAAGCCTTTCAAGAGAGAGAGTTGGGAATCCACATAATTTTTTATTTTATTTTTGTATCCAAGTCCTTTAGAAGAGACTTGGGAATCCACGTAGCTTTTGATTTTCCTTTGGTTTTGGATGATTTAGAATGCAATTCTTTGATGATGGATTTAGGAACCCATATTTTCTTTGATATGATTCTTTGATTAGATTCAGAACGCAATTCTTCCATGATGGATTTAGGAACCCATATTTTCTTAGTGGATCCTTGTGGTCTCTTGAATATTTCCTTTTTATTTGTAATCACATGTTGATTATACGAGACATAGTGATCTTCATATGTATGTGGATTCTTGTATTTATGATTTCTTCATTGCACACCCAAATTGCTTCCAAAATACTTAGGAATCGCGGATGAATAGGGATGATATGGATGGTTCATCTGGATTGGTTGATAAGGAAATTTCAAGGATGTATGTATTTGTTGATCTTGGTAGGGGATAGGGTAAGTGGATGAAAAGATAGTAGTTATAGGCATGGTGGATAGAGGGATATAAGGACCCAATATAGATGGAAGGTTTGATGGATTCAGCTTTGGGATATAGGGACCAAGGATGGATTTGGAAGATGGAGAAGTTTGATGCTTACGTTTGAATGGAGGGAGATAAGGTGGGGAAGGGATATCAACATCTTTAGAGTGAGTTGCATGACCAAGGCTCATCAATTTTGGGTTCATCTTTATATCCATAGGTGCATGATGAGCTTTGATAGGAACAACTTTGATAGTAGTAGCTGAAGCTTCAGGGGATTTATGTTTCTGCAAGGGATTTGGAGGAATGATGTTTTCTTGAGGTGGATATGGAGGAGAATGACAAGGAGATGATGGGATGCTTTGATGTTGACAAGGATCTTTAGATGGTGTACAAAGGGTACTTTTCTCTTGATTTTCAATAGGTTTCTTAGAGATGGTGGAAGCGATATCTTGATTTTTATTAGGAGATGGATAAGATATAGGAGATGTAAGAGTTTCTTCTAGGAAGAAATGGAATGGGATGATAAAATCATCAGGAGACTCTTGAGATGTGTGAATTTGGTCAATCATTGGATAAGGATGGATGGTGTCTTGATCTTGATCATTTCTAATATTTGTTTCTTCACATATTGGATTTACCTCTTGACATGGAGCCACTTCTAAGGACAAGGTGGGAGTTTTGATCTGCATGAGGGATTCTTGAAAGGCTAATGGAGTGTCATTTTGAGTAGGCATGATAAGCATTGAAGCACATGGAAGCATTGGGTCAATAATCATTGAAGCCTAAGAAAGACTTGCAGACATATGCTGATTAGCTTGGATCTCTTTTAGAGTTAGTCCCTAAGGGTAGACATAGTCATCATTAGGTTTAGTTCTTGATAGAGACGGTGTCATTGGTTTTGAAGCTTTAGGAGATGGAGGAATAGTGGAAGAAGTAGATGTGATATGGGAACCATTGCTAGACATTGATTCTTGATATCAATCATGCTTGAGATTAGATGAATCAGTAGGATTTTCCACTTTGATTATGCTAGCATCTATGAGATCTTGGATTTTATGTTTCAACTCCATGCAAGATGAAGTTTTATGCTCATTATGTCAATGATATGCACAATAGGTACTCAAGAATCTCAATCCATGTGATGTGGATTGAGGTAATGTGATGAGGTCATTATCTAGAAGTTCTTCCAATATTGATTCATAACATTGTTACAAAGGAGTGTAGTCCCTCTTGTGTTTAACCCAGGGTTTTTCTTTCATGAGGTTACTAATCCCTTTGGAGGCAGACTTCATGTTGTTTTTGACAGCTTTTAGGGATTTGGAGACACTCGCTTGATCATGATAAAATAGAAAAGGATAGATTGAGCTTGATGAGGATTTGTTGGATTGTGTATCCTTTTACCCCTTTAATTCCTGGATTTCAGATTTCAAAGATTCAAGCTACTTTGATATAGCTGCCAAAGGAATCTCTTCTTGCACGTTATTAGGACCATAAGGTTTAGCCCATTTTCTTTTAGACATTGTAATATTTTCTTGATGTGCTTGCTTAGAAGATTGAAGAGGAGGTATGATGAATCAGTTGATTGACTGACATGTGTTGAAGTGATATATAAAGTGTTGATTAAGTCCAAGACCAAAGGACAAAGGAGATAAAGTCCAACTAAGAGAGAGAAGAAATGACTCTGATCTTGAGTCAAGGTTAACGAACCTACTCTCACAACTTAGGATAAGGACAATGTAGACAAAGATGATAAGATAGCAAGTCACTTTGACTAGCACAACAAAATTAGATTTTGTAACCGCAACGAGTCACACTATCAACATATTGCATTCAAAGATAGACTAGTGATGATGTTGATGAGAACATAGATTTGTGAAAATTCAGATAGAACCTTCACATCATAATACAGAATTGGACAACAAGTTAATAGATTTCCAGAGTTTTGATAGTAGATGCAAAAAACTCAGACAAGAGTTGACAGTTAACACCAAGAGTGCAAATTTAAAAGCATTGATCATTTTGATTTTTGACTTGAATGTTTTGGTGTCTATTTGTTTTGATGCTTCACCCACACAAGACACATCAAGAAGCCCTTAGCTATTCAAAAACATCAATCAAACCCTATTCCTAGGTGGCGAGAAATGGACAATACTTGTTTGAATCCTCCTACAATAAAATACCCATTCAATTTGGACATTTAGAATCTTGGCAGACTGGCTCCCCTCCACGACACACACTTCTCGGCCCTACCAAGCTTTGAATTTCTTAAGATTTGAGGATCCTGATAAATTTATTGTCTCAACAAGAGGGTTACATGAGAGTTTCTTAGGCATGCGCATCTCACAATGCTCGCATCAACAAGTAGAAAAGGATTTTTGCCACTATCTAAAAAGGGTTTTAGTAAGGGTCTTCATTTAAGCGTATCCTCTATGTCTGCACAAGTGCAATTTAGGCTGCTAACCTCACATAGCACTTTAGCACAAGCAGTTCATGATACATGATTGAGACCTGGAGGCCCTACTTTGTGTTAGGCGAGAGATGATTATAAGATCAAATGCCACTTATCTTCCAAGGTTTTGGCCTCAAGGAATAATTTTTATTATAGTGAGTCAAAGAAGCTTGGCACTAGCTTGTTCTCACTTGGGTCATTCTCCAAGGGTTGGTACTTTTTTGCACCTTGACAGGCCCTCTAAAGTTGGAGATCTCAAATGGTGAATGACAATAATGTTTTTGGATTTATGATCATCCCAAAAGGGCGAGAGCATAGTTTCCTAACATTATTTCCATCCCTAAAACACTAGATAGAAGTTAATTTTAAAAAGTCTTGCATGTGCATTCCTATTTTAATAAAACAAAAGTAATATGCAAGAACAATGTTTAACGTTCTATTGATCAAGGCAACCTGCAAGACATTGGAATAATTTTCAAGGAGCTAGTGGTTATTGATTGTGATAATACAAGTACAATAAACATGTTCAAGAATCCTATAATGCACTCAAAGACTAAACATATTTGTATCAAGTATCATTTCTTGAGGGAGAAGGTAGTTGCTAAGGAGATTAAACTAGAGTACATAAGCACAAAGGAACAGATAGCAGATATGTTTACTAAACCTTTACCAAAAGATACTTTTGAATACCTCAAAGGCATGCTTGGGGTGATGGCCCCTCCTAGTGGTAATTAAATGATGCAGATATGCATCAGTCCAGTGGATCTCAAATCTATATTATTCTTTGGACTTTATGTATGGATCTACTCCTTAGGGGGAGTGATCGCAGGAGAACACTATGGAGCACATTTGGGTGACCTTGCACCTGATTGGACATGAATATTTGACAAAGATAGACCTTACTAAAGACTACAGAGAAGTTATGGCACCCTTTTCCATTGCTTCCAAAGGGGGAAGGAATCTATGTGAAAATCCCTACTATTTTGGGGAGATTTGTTGAGGATATTGAGAAGATTGTAAAGAGAGAGTACTTTTGGGTTGATGCATATGAATTTTCCCATATGTTTCCATCAATGCCAAAGGGGGATATTGTTGGATGATATTAGTTTTTGGTAATAATCATGTTGTTGATACTCATGTTTTGTCACTGATGTCAACATATATTTCTGTGAAAGAAGACAAACTAGTTACTTGACTTGAAGGCATGTATGGACACTGTACGGATGAACCATAATGAGTGAAGTTAGATTTAAGTAGAAGACTAAGTTTTGACCTTACATATAAGGCCACTTGACTTTATGTTTCATATCATGGATGTTACAGCTATTTTAGTAAAGACTATTTTTCTGGACTGTGACTGTGATTCTAGACAGAGAAGGTCTCTATGTTTTGGGCATATCTTGCTAAGGAAGATGTTTCAAAAATTTCAAGCTTACTAATGGAGAGCCAACATATGATGGTGAAATGGGTTGAGTTCAATTTATTTTTGGGTACTGATGATGTCAGTTGTGGCGTGTGTTCTAGAGAAGACTTATTTCCTGGCCGACTTCAGACTTGTAACGCGTGGAAATTAATTTTGAGCATGGATTGTGGATCTGGAAGTATTTGTAATTAATTGTAAATATTGTATACTTGTTATAGGTACCATGTGTATCTTATCAAGGGCTTATGTAATTATTTATATGATGGGAAGCCTTAATTGGATGACCTAGTTAACTGTGTATTAGGAAAGCTTAACTAGCTGACTTAATGGGTTATTGTAAGAGGGTATATATGAGTGATCATCTCTTTTGTGAAAAGTGTGGTAGAAAAAGAAAAGAGAAAATATTTGTGAAGTTGTGAAGCATGACTACTGGATAGAGAGTAGAGTTGGTACTTCATTGGATCTAACCAAGAAAAGACAATTGCTATCAAATAGTTCAATAGATTGTGTATTTACTGTATACACTTGATGTGGATTGTGAATCCTTGAGGGTGGCTTTAACCTTCGTTGCGCAGTGAGTCTTAGCAGTGAGCCTACTACTTTCATTGACTCCTAACAGGGTTTGTCTCCTAATAGGGACTGTGTACTATAATGTAATAACAAGCTCCTAATAGGACTAATATATTTTAATAGGGATACTATACTCTTAGTACATTATTTTGTGGGTGTTATTTCCCACCGGGGTTTTACCTTTAATAGGTTTTCCTCAACAAAAAACATTGTGTTATGGTGTTGGCAATTACCATGTTATTTACTTTTGATGTTATAGTTCATAAAGTTTAATAATCTATTGCATAACTGATTCACCCCCCCTCTCAATTGTCTTATGGATTGTTATTCCTAACACTCAAACCTATCTAACATTTATCCTACCCTTAGCCTAAAAAATGTAGGTCCCACTTAACTGGGAATGAAATGTGTTGCAAGGGTGCAATGCCTTGATGAGTATCTCATGATCATATCTACTTTAAGGCTTTGTGCTAACCATTATATGTAATCTAACCTGACTATTCCTTAACTTCATTACATTTTCACTATTCTAGACCCACTTGGGACATGTGGTGCAAGGTCACAATGCCTTGATGATTAATCTAACTGCATCTTGTCTTTGAGGCTTCACACCAACCACACGATCATCTAAGACTTGACCACCCAATAATCAACTGTAGATGGTCCCAAGACGTGAAAAATTTCTATGTGTCAACACGGTGTGATGCCTCAAATGGTAGATCAAGATGCATCTCATGATTAAGGAAAAGCACCCACCATAGATCTTCATGAAGTTGAACTTCCTTTAAATATTTACCTTTGTGCAGACTTGGTCCCGCTATCCACCACGTATCAGCTAGGTGCAATGCCTTAAGAATTAGGTCTCAAGCAACATTTCCCTTAAGCCTTTGCACTAACTGCCAGATCAACATAAAAGTGTTTGGTCTTTACCCTACCCATTAGCGCTAACCCAAAACTGACTAAGACAGGTGGAAAATAGGTGCAATGCCTTAAAGGTTAATCCATCTACATATCCATGATAAGGCTTTACACCATCCATTAGATTAAGAAAGATATGAATAGGAATTGGAAAAGATATAAAGTATGTTGAGGCTTAGGACTTAGGGAAATAAAATAGAATTAATTGATCACCCCGCTAAGACATTTAGGAAATATTAAAAGGGACAGGCTCACTCAAACATAAAACATAAGGCACATGGGTTTAAGATATTTTAAGTGACTCAAAAAAGGTAACGATAAATTAGAAGCATGAGCCAGAAACTTAGGGTTTCCCACAAACGGCTAGAAATTTGAAAGTGGGGCCTAAGGAGATAGCAAGATTTAGTAGGGTTTACACCATTTAGACCATATTTTCATCAATATTTTAATAGTGCTAACATAGGCTCTGATTAGGGAAGGTTGAATGCAAGTTCAACACTAGACTTTGGATCTCTAAGAAAAGAAGAACACAAAAAAAATGAAACCCTATCAAAGACAGACATAAAGCGGGAAAAAGAAGGAAACTTTTTACAAATATATACATTGTTGAAGAGCGTCATATTACCTCTATACCTCTCTTCTTGATTTGAAGGAATCAAACCAAGCTTGATTGCCCTTTTCCATCAAATTTTTATTTATTTATCTTGCCTCTGTAAAAAACAAAGCCTTCTTCCCTCTACACCAGAAAAAATAAAAACATAGCTATCATCTGAATGATTAGATATGCTAAAAATTTTCAACAAATTGTATAAAATATTGTTTGTATTTCTTCCTTCATTCAACACTTTTAAATCAGGCATTATTTGAAAATAATCAACATTATGTGACCAATGCCAATCATAGTTACTGAAAAAATCAGGAGCCCTAGAGCATTTTATATCATTGCTTGCATTGTCACATTTAGGAAAAACATCCTCTAACTGATAAAAATTACAATCATTTTTTGTCTCAGAGCTGGAGTCCTCAAAAATTATTTTGTCATTGGTTTGCATAACCATAGTAGAGTTCCCTAAATAACTTTCTTGCAAATTATAGACCTTATACAAACCATCTTCTTGTTTTTTGGAGGGAGATCACTTATTCACATATTCACCATGTATCTCCATATTTTGAAAAACTGAAAGACCGTCCTGAAATGTTTCAATAAATGATTTAGAATCTAAGATAGATTCACAATCCTCATAATAATCTCAATCAGTATTAAAAAAATATGCCAAGAAAAACTTCATCCTTTGAGTCTGGAAAAACACAAATGCTTTCATCATCTAATCTATCATATTCAATTTTTTTGTGGTCTAATGATATAGAAGTACATGGAGAATCAAAAACACACATGTCACAATCAAGACTACCTGATATAAAATCTTTGTCAAAATTAATATGTGCTGGATATAAGAACTTTGAGCTATCCCCACGTGAACATCTGATATATTCACAAGTCAAGAACTCAGAAATTTATTCACTATGAAGTGAACCATTTTCATCTCTTTCATCCACCTCTGATATGCAGTCATGAGGAATTTTTTTCATTTATACCATCATTGTTTCCTTGCTGACCACACATATCCTCTTCCTTATACTGAGAAGGATCACCTTTGTGATTCAAAACTGAAAAATCATTGGATTCATCATAACCTGATAAAGGAATCATTATAAAAACAACCTACATCTTCATTAATATGATCCTCTTATTTATCATAGGTATTTTTTGTTAACTGGTGAGAATAAATATTAGTTTCATAAGAGAGATAATCCCTCATAGAACCATCAATATCATTTTTACATCCATCATTCTCACCACCCTTTTCCTTTACTCCATTCTGAGAAAAAGCATCACTATCATTATTGCAAAAGACATCATCCCCACTGGACCTATCTCTGTTATTTTGGTTTCCATCATTCTCAGAAATTATATCACTAAGCACAACCTCATGTGTAATCTCAAACTTAAGATTTTCAACATTTTCTATCCATTTCCTGGCAGACAAAACATATTCTACCCTCAAGGAGATTGGCCAATAGATTGAATCAGGAAAACAAAGTTCCGCAAATAAATTATCCCAAACAAACTCCTTAGGAAAAAAGGGAATAATATACTCCTCTACTATAGTAGAAAACCTCATGTACAAAATAAGTGCAGATTCTCCCACCAACCTTTTCATTCTTCTTTGCAGTGACAAAATGACTTGTTCTTGTATCTCTTATTTTAAAATTTTGTTATCTTCAAGAACCTCTTCAAAATTAGGCATAGATCCTCCACAATTGGACATAGCATAAACTCTAACCTCTATCTCCTCCATTTTTCAACTAATACATGCTCCCACTTAATTTTGTAAAATGCAATTTTTGAAACCTGAAACATGCAAACCTCTTACCACACCTTATTCCTTGTTTTAGTGCTTATACTACTTAATAAGGAAAAAAATTTATTACCTTGAGAAATACCTAGATGTATTGGAGTATCTGCAAAATTACTTTATGTGAAGTCACCTTCAAGTCACCTTTCAAAACTTTGGTAGAGTTGCCACCTCTTTGCAGAGGACAAATTTGAATCAGCTAAGATCACTTCACCCTACTCTGACCTTCTTCAAAACCAAAAAAATCTCAAAACACCCCATTAATAGGTTCTCATATAGATAACTCCCTTGACTATTCTTTAGTCATAAGAGCCCAAACATCTGCTTTATTATCACTACAAGTTCACCTCCTTTGTAGCCTTTCTTCAATCATGCACACTGGTGCAAATCAGAGAACTTAGAGTCATCATTCACCACTTTGTGAGATAGCATAAATAAAACTTTGAAAAACTTGGATTTTTAGATACTATTGCAATAACAAACCAAACAAACCTTGGCTCACTTTGGATAAGAGGAATACTTCTTTGTTAGCATATGACTCTATAACAACCATATCACTTTGGAATAGATTTTGACTAAACAAAGAAAAAAAATCTCTTATCCCCAAATGAGTTTATATGTTGTTTTTGACTCTCGGATGGATTTAACAAAGTCCCTAGTAGAGTAGCCATTTTTTTTAGTTCTTTTTATTGCACTCTCCTTTCCTAGATGATATTTTGAGACTAGGTTGTGGGATTTCAAACCTAGGGCACAAACTCAACACCCTCAGCATAAAGGAGACAACAGAAAGCCAACAATCAACAAGGTTCATATACCTCCTTCACTTTGAGCTCTACATCACTCAGGTGGGTACTACCTAATCTACACACACATAACCTCTTTGTGACAAACAATAGATTAAAGATACATAACTGTGGAATATATTTCAAACCCTTAGGTAACATGTACCTCAATGTTTTATTAGATCTTATGCAGTATCCCACTTGCATAGAGTATATTTGAAAACTAGAAATACTTTATCTCTTCTAAACAACATGAAAGGGAAATGATTTTCAAATATTTTTTTTGATTA
>MU225400.1:1881485-1901035 GCA_018584345.1 Thuja plicata | reverse complement strand
GCTTCTAGAAAGAAATCAAATCTTATTCACTATCTGGCCACAGGCTTCCCTTCATGAGTGTAATCATAACTTCCCTAGCTTTCACTTCACCGCCTGGTAGCTACCTGAAGTCAAGAATACACAGTGCATGCATCTTTGCGCCTATCCCATCTAGCATCGGTGACGTACAACAAGTGGGAACCTGTTGACGTTAGTCTTTACTGTAAAGAATTTAAACCATACTTTATTGAATCTATCTATATCAATATTTGCTCTTGTACTTGTGAAATCTCAGCTATAACTTTGCTCACCTATAGTATCCTGAATCTATTTCTCATTACCGATATTGAAACAAAACTATTTCAGATATCAGCTGACTGACCTGTGCATATTTTTTTGAAATTTACAATTCTCTGATCAACCTTTGGAAACACTGCAAATCCAGAAAAATACCTCACCTCTGCAAACTGAACAACCTGGGCTCTAGACATGGTGAACATGGTGAACGCACATTGAATGCACCCTCAACCCCTTTGACAAATTCTGCTCTATCAGTTCACGCGTTCTGTCTGTACTGCTGCTACATTTTCACCTTTGGAAAAATCCCCGCGAGTGAGCGACACATCTTTTTTATTTCTCATCGCATAGTCTCCACCCATTTTCACTGCACTTTTTACCTTCTGCGACTGAGCGATGCGTTGCCTTTGATCCTTATTTCATGTCAGTCGCACACCCGTGCCACTTTTATACTTTACTCTTTGATCCATGCGAGTGAGCGACACTTCCCTCACTGATAGCTCATTGATAACTTGCGAGCTAACTTTCCATACCACTTGAGCCTCAGCGACTGAGCGATATTCACTTTTTCATTGCAAACCTTGTCTAGTCGCTCACTCGCCATCTTAACATTCCAGCTTTCATTTTATGCGCGAGTGAGCGATGCATTCTGTCCTTTGGCTCGTCGCACGCTCGCAAGCCCTTTTATCTTACTTCATACTTGACCATGAGTGCGCGACATCTATCTTCTTTTGGCTCATCGCATACTCGCGAGCTTTATTCCCTTTATCTCTTTTGATCGGCGAGTGCGCGACAGCCATCCTTTTTTCCTTGTCGCACAGTCGCGAGCTGTATTCCTTTCATCTGAAAACATTAGCGAGTAAGCGATGTATTGAACAGTCCTTCAGTTGCTCAGTCAGGTGATCCTGTGTCTTTACCTTTAACTTGAAGCACGTGCCTTTTTCTGTTCACAGCGACCTCGCGACATACCTTAATCTCTTAGTCGGATGGACTTTCTCCCTAGGGCACTTTTATCACCAGACTTCGCGACCACCGTTAGATCCTTTTACTCCTTCATCGAACGGTCATCGCATAATCGCCTCAGAAATTCATATACCCTTTAAAATATCAAGAGACTTCGCGACTGAGAACAAACATACCTTAGTCTTGTGATCGAGTGATCCATTTCCTTTATCAAGCGATCACCCGATAACTACTAGTTCTGTGACAAGTGTCATCTTTTCTTTTGTCCATGTAATACTTTCTGAAAAAACTGAGTCATCGCCCCTTTTCTAGCAACATCCTGACTAAGGGAAATCTCTTAGCATGAAACCATTAGTCGCTAGGTCGTGACTGTTATCCATTAACCGCCAATTATCACGAGACCACGCGACAGAAGAAAAGCCTTAACTATTTTGACCAAGCTGATCCAGCGACCATGCGACATGAAGTAAGCGCAAGGTCGGGAGACATTTCTTTGACTGGCCATTTCTTCTCGCGATCACCCGACTGAGGTGGGTCCCATTCCTTTTAAAGCTCATAACATGAAATCAAGCAACAACCCGACTACAAGGAAATCGCTAAGTCTCGATACACTGAGAGAATATTCCATTTTTTAACGAGACTACGCGACATAAGGCAAAAGCGAAGTCGGGGAATGATTTAGCATATTCGATTCTGGTAAAGCGATCAAGCAACCTGACTTAAAGCACATGTCCTAAGTGACTGAAAAAGGTAATGATAAAACATAAGACATGGCAAAGGGTTTTAAACATGCATCGTTTAACATTAGGCTTTAGGGTTTTTTTAGGGTTTTGATAATTTTGCAAAGTATAGGCATGAAAACCTGAAAATTTTACAGAGTTGAAGCCAGAATGAACAAGAAGGGACTGAAATGGATAGGCCAGAACCAAAAAAAGGACAAGGAGCTGGGAGAACCGCCAAATAAGAAATATCACCAACAAAATTCATATCATAGTTGTTGTCTACTATAGACATCTTGGGGGTGGCTATCAATTGTGTTGCTAAACTGATATGTTGTTGAAGCAGTGTTAGATTTGGTAGAAGTTGAGCTTGGAGCTTAGTGACCTCTTCCCTGAATTGTGTTTTTTCTTCCCACAGTTCTTGTCTTAACATTTTTCTCTCAACAATTTCTCATAATGCAAACTTATTGCATTGTCCTCGGTGGTTAAGCCTTTAGAACTAGTAGCTAGATTAGAATCTAACTTTTCTATCTTGTCACTATGCTCCTTAGTGAATTTGTCAAGTGTACTTAATTTTTGTATCAAGAAAGTAGCTTTAGCAAGTATTGGATCTAATTCACTTATGAATTCTAAAAGATTTACTTTGTTTTCTGCCACTTCTTGGATGATCTTTTCAACAAGTTGGTGCTGATATTTCTAATCTTAAATCTCCTCAATTTCCTTCTCTGCATCAATGTTCTATGTTGTAATGGCTTTTGTGAGAGTGGGTAGTTGATCAAGGATAGGTCTATTGTGATCAGCATCAACATCAGGTATAATCTGGTGCAAGATGTCCCTATTTGTTTCTAGTACCATGGAGTCTTGATGCTTCTTTCTTAGCTTCTCCTATAGTGCCTTCCTCTGGCATATTTCACCGTACTCTTTTAGTGCTTCATAGTCAAGTGTAGTTGGGTCACATTTGGGCATCTCAATGATTTTGTCTAGAGTGACTTCCAACTTACCCTTTTTGGATTTCTTCTTCTTTCAAGTTTCACTTGAATCTAGAACCATAGCCATCTTCTCGGCTTTGTCTATTGTGTTGGATGAAGTGATTTGTGGTGTTGCCTCTTTTTGTTGTTGTGGGTGTTAGCTTCTTAGTTTTGAGTGGATGTCTCCACATCAACCTTTACATTATTTGTAGAAACTTGTTTGGTTACCTCAAGAATGTCATCTTTTGTTTTTTCTCCTTCATTGATATCCTTATGTACTTCATATGCCTTCATCTTTGCATCCTTTTTAGTACTGTCTCCATTTGTTTTCTTTAAATCACATTCTATTCATCCATGTTGTCTTTCTTTCCTTTATCCCCTGCATCCTCGGGAATGCTTGAATCTTTGTAAGGTGATTTGTCTTTTTCTTGAAGTATATTGATGGCTTGCATCAATATTGGCATATTGATTGATATGTTCACCTGTAAAGTATCAAATGTTGTGTTATGTTTGTTGGTCTTTTCCTTTGTAACAGTGACATCTTGATCTTTTTGTATTTCTTTTGTTGGATCATCGGTTATGTCAATGACTATGTTTTCTACAATGTTGTCCATAGTGGTGTTCGGCTATTTCACATCTACAGCATCCATGTTATTGTTTCCTGTGGTGTCTAGTTCCTCCTTGTCGAATTCAACATCTGTGATGATGATTGGTTCTATGATCTTAGTAGCTTTATCATTCTTGATTTCTTAATAGGCTCTCATCTTTGGTGAGAACCTTTTCAAATGAGCCTTCATCATTTCTTTGATTTCCTCCATTTTGGATTCGGGAGGCATGAATGATACTAGGGCTCTTTCCCTGATTTCTTTTTCAGAGTGCAAGGAAAAATTCCATCTTGTCGATAGTCTATCTTGAAGTTCTTTGGACATTTTTCTGCCAGTTGTATTGGGAGGTAATGATATATGCACATCATTTCAATGGTTTCCTCCTCAATTTTATTTTGATCCAAGGGATCCAATGTTAACCATTTCTCGACCTTCCTACTATTTGCATTACCTATTTTGATAAATGAGGCACATATCTCATCAACTGTTTTAGGTATCTTGTTCTTTTCCTCTTGAACACCTTCATCTTGTTCTGTGTCCTCAATATGTTCTCTAGTTCTAATGAACTTTCTCTAGTAGCTTTATCATTCTTGATTTCCAGATTCTCGGTAGAGCTCTCTGTGGCTCAGGATTTGTTTCCTTTTTAGGAATATTAAGTATTTTCCTCCATTCGGCTTCACTTTTTTGGTCTAACTCTAGTAGATGCCCTTTTAGCACTTGGTAGGTGCTCATCTTTAGTGAGAAACTTTTGGAATGAGCCATCACCATTTCTTTGATTTCCTCCATTTTGGATTCGGGAGGCATGACTGACACTAGGGCTCTTTCCCTGATTTATTTTTCAGAGTGCAAGGCAAAATTCCATCTTGATGATAGTCTATCTTGAATTTCTTTGGGCATTTTTTCTACCAGTTGTATTGGGAGGTAATGGTATATGTAATACCCCTCTAACCCTAATACAAGTTTTTGAATGAAGTAAGATCTTTAGATGTTTCCTTATAGCTTAATACTTGTTTTCCTGTAAGTTGTTTATAACGATTTCATCTGCTTGTACTTGAGAATTCTAAAATTATACATATTGTTTGAAGGTATCATTTATGTATGTGTTTGTCTTCATGTATGTATAAAATACCTTCAATACCTTTCTGAACATAGTTAGGATGTTATGTGATGTGTGCTGAATGGATATAGATATATTCTTCTATTAAAGTTACTTTCGATGAATCTTGTATGTCACTTAATGCTTTAGGATATTTATTATGATTATGGTGATTTATTATTAGTATCAATTATTGACTAACCCAATGCTCAAGATTATAACCCTCATGTTACATTACTTGTGTATGTGTGTGTGCCTATATACATAATGTGTTTTCATGATTTAGGACAAAGTCATAATTACTCACATGGATGAGGTCCACACAATGTATTGAGCCCGATCATCTGTCTGCAATATCTTCTTTAATATCTACATCAATGCACATGTATTTATTCTTGGTGATGCAGACTTGCAGGTATTGGGCATCCACTTCACTTAGCTTCACAGGTCTGAGCTTGCCCAAAAATACTCAATCATTGTTGTCATTATGGAGAAAATACCTGGTCCTAAAAGACTAAGCCTAGCCCTGATCCTTGCTCCCAGGTTTGGTCTTTCTAGATTTTTCCTTTGATTTTAGATTGATTTCTGATTATGGTTGCTTGGTATTTGATCATTGTGAATATTTGTTATAGTCCCTAGGACTAGGTGAATATTTCTTTGTGGTTGGACTATCGATTAGTAATAGTTTGATGGTATTATGAAATTAAATGTGTGGTAATAACCCTTTTCTAAGTGTATTCGTTAATGCATGATTATAACAATAATATTTGCATGGATATATATACACATAGGCATATGGGTGCACACATATGCATACGTCTATATATATGGTTATATAAATATGCTTATATAAATGTTTTAATATATGTGTGCATGTTTATATATTTATTTATTTATTTATGTACCTTTTTATTTTTAAGAAAAGAATTAACTATTATGTGAAATTATAACTAGATCTATAATTATTGCTTTAAAGGCAAAAAGTAACTAATCTTTATCTAAGGTGAAAGCAAATAAAAGAATTTACTTAAAGCATGAAATTAAAACAAGGGTGGTAAATTAACCAAAGCATTCTCGGGAATCTATTTACACATTAATTTATCTAAAAAACTAATATAGTCCAAACAAATAACCAAAATATAGTTGTGGATGGTTGCATCTGTTGATACTTCCCGTGCAACCAATCCTACAATATATTGATGTAAGGAGATTTGGAAAGAAAAGAGGGAGGAGGAAAACAGAGGTATTATGTATGCAGAACTATATATCTGAAACTAGTAGAAAGGTTACTGGAAGAATTTGGAGGATATCTCTGTGATTGGAAGGCTTGAGGAGAATAGGCTTGGCTAGAGTGGAATTGGAATTGCTTCAAAGGTTTCTCCAAAGGACTCTAGGTAGGCTCTACCCGGAAAGAGAATCATTTTCATGTGTATGCTAAGTTTGATGTGTTTGTTTTACTGTCTGCTATAGTTTTGTGATCAATGGAAATCTTTTATGAATATTTTTTTATGCAATGCCTTCTTATACAATGTGAATAATAAATGGATATTTTAATGATAAATTATGGTCATGTATTGTTCATTTATTTTCTCCTCTTTGTGTGTTGTTACCTTAGAATTATTGGATTTATTGGAAACCTTCTTCAAGTGTCGTATCCAGACCTTCACCTTAGTAAAAAAGTGTTTCCTTGTTGTCACATTTTTGCAAAATGCGCCTAGGGGTAGGAATTTAATAGGTTTTCCTCAAAGGTAGGATGGGTTTGAGGGTTGTCTTGGAAGGAGAATAGAGGGATATCAACTAGGTATCCCTCTGATTCTTCTTCCTAGACCTCCATCTTTCCCAGTTTTACCCGAAAGGTCAAAAATGAAGGTTTTCATCCTCAGTGTACACAGTCCTAACCACCTGCGTAGTTCTAGGCTCCACCTACATAGCTTTCATGACCACCTATGTAGCTTAGGGTTCCCACCTGCGTAGCTTCATGACCACTTGTGCAGCTTGGGCTACCACCTACGTAGGACTCTTCCAGATTGGTTTTTAGGGTTTCTGGAAGAGCTTAAGGTTTTGTGTTGACCCAGGGTTGACCCTAAGGGGTGTGTAAACTTTTAGGAAACTTATTTTGTATATCATAATATGTTTAGGATCTTTTAGAACCCTCTCTAGAGTTTTGGATAATTTTGGGAACCCTGATTAGGGTTAGGGTGGTCTCAGTCTAATTTCAGCTTTAGGGAAAAACATAAAATGTAACATTTAAGTATAAGCTACATAATTTCAATTCCTTATAATTTATGTTACATTTTATGTAATAACTTCTAGGATGTTTGAGAGTGGTTTCAGCCTCCTAGGAGTTCAAATAAAGATTGTAGATTTTGAAGGTTTTAGGAAATTTTAGACTTAGCCAAATTTCAAGAATTAGCGTGTTTTCTGTAACATGATCTTGTTATGATGTTTTTTGGTTTGAGTTGGTACCAAAAGGCACTGGTTATATGGTTTTGTAGAATAATTTATGTTTGGTACATTTTTGTGTCTTCTTATGTGTTATCTACCATCTTGAATGTTAGATTAGGGTTTAGGATTATCTGGTGAACTAGGGTCATTCAGTGATCCCCTAAACCCAATCCTAGGTTCCTATGATGTTATAATTTATGTTTTTTATGAATTTCATGATGTTATTATGTTGTTGAGAATCCCTTTTTGATGCATTTGATGCAATGTGGTTGTGTTTTAACTATATGTGTACTTGATTGCGGTTTAGGGTTGTCCAAAGGATTCATGACAACTAGTGCTTTCCTAACCTCCATCGTTTGATGTTGTAAACACTTGTGTACTTGTGGTACTTATCTTTATGTGCATTTATGATGCTTTTTAGAGGTAGGGAACCTAAGAACACTAGGTGAGTGGCTCACAGTTTGGGGTCGGGACCCTAAGTGGTTAGTACCAGGATAACCCATTAGTGAGTTATTTAATCCAGTGAAAACATTAATAAAATTATGGGAAGGGGTACTACACATTAATTAAGATAAGAATCGCCCATTCTATTAGTGCTAGTATAGGCTATGAATGAGAATGGGAGAAGTATCTATTGCGATAGCATAATCAAACAGTCTCGTCCCTATGAGATATGTTCGGTTCCGCATGTGCCTACTTGGGGGCTGAGGCTCAGAGTGTCTTACCAGGATAAACCAAGGGGCGAGGGCTGTGCGATGACACTCACCTAGAATGTGTCTTAGAGTTCCTACCAATGTTATTTATGTCTTTGTGATCTTTTTGCATTTTTGAGTTATGTTTTGTTTTGGGAAAAACTCTATCCTCACCTTAGGAGTATCCTAGTTGTTACCTTCTTGCGTGGACCTTGGTCTCTGTCTCCTAGCATGGGGGAGTGGACTCTTTTTGAATCCACATGGTTGGGTGGTTAATATTTATTATATCAAGGTATTGTTCATGGTCAGATGCATGTTCTTGGCTCCTGTTCCTTTTGGATTATCAGTTTGAAGACTTCTTATTGTATATGTAAATATGTGCTTATGCATGTGCATTCTTGTAAAAGAAATCTCTTGTAAATCATTGGATCTGATTATATGATTTATATCAATGTAATTCAAAGCAATGTGTAAGGGAATGGTTAGATCTAGGAAAAAGGAAAGGGAATATATTATATGTTATCAATATGAAAAGACAATTGTTTAGGGTATTTATTCACATATCTTTTATTAATTTCAGTATCCAAGAAATGATCTTAGACTTAGTATGAAATAATGTATTTATGAATGAATGTGCTATCTCTTGATATATGGTCATGGAAAACTATTATGAGTTAATGAATATATGAATAAATAGCTATAGAATTTAATAATGGATTATGGTTACTATGTTTCACAAATGCGTATGAAATAAAAAAGTATATAGGGCATTGCATATCCATCAAATGTTTATCTTTCACCTGAATTCTTAATGAATAGTGTAAATAATGGCATAATTTTAGTAAAGGATAACTCACATGGATGCATGTTAAAATATTAGGATTGATGGTAAGATTATACATGTAACTTAATGTTAAGAGTAAAGGAATGAATTGCAAACTTATATTAATCAATCAATTCCTTAATGGGTAAATGAATAGATTAGATTATGTTTCTTTAATAGAATTGTTAGGGAACCTGTGAGGACTTAGATTAGTTGTAATATTTATTTGAAAAAAAATATTCACATCTCTAATAGATAGTTGGTTTATCCTCTTGGGTTCCCTGGCAGGACATGACATCTTGGTATGAGAGCCCTAGGTTTCCACACTAGGAACTCTGGGACTCATAGCTCACTTATGCATAACATTGAATATTTTATCTCTGTCTCCTTTGTTTTCATCTATATGCCAGCAAAATTTGAATCTGAGGTAATGAAGGATTTGTTTCTTGTATTTATGATACATTGTTTTATAAAGGTACATAGATTCCTTTATGATTGAGTTATATTATAACTATGATTTGCATTCTAAGATTAATGATGTGTTAAAATGACATTTTCTATAAATAGAACGTTAAGGAATTCCTTAAACTTGTGTGCGGCATCGTCTTGTTGATAAATGACATTGTTATCTCTAGGAAAGCCAAAAGTAAAAAGTATACTCGATGTTTTAATTGTCATGGTAGGTAATATTATCTCCTGACCCTACCCATAATATATTTTATTGGAAATGTTGTGCACTCTATATTCTTATAAATGACCAGCTGACTTCCTTCTTAGAAATGAATTTCTTTTGCACCCTTAATGTGAAGAAAGAAATGATTTCGGTAGTACTTGCTTTTATTCTTATATTTAAATTTAATGGATAATAAGTTTCACCTAGACAAGAAGAGATAAGTTTGGTGTCATATCTTGGTTTAAAATTTGAAAATGAATTTTCCTCCTATTCTAGAAAAAAGATGAAAGAGGGTGGTAGAATAGATAATTATGTGAAAGGATAAACTAGGGCACATGAGTGAATAAGTTTGTTGATATAAAATAACATTATGAATTATCTCTCTCTTTCTCCTCTCTTGTGAATTCTTAAAAAAATGAAGAACTTGAAAGGTAAGAAACAAATAATTTATTTCCATGTGTATTTCTCTCTTTCTCTTTCTTCCCTCTTAGGAAATAAGTTTTGAAGGACTAACATTGTTTAGACAAGGAAATAATATATCAAGAAGATTTGTAAATGCTTAATTAGGAAACCCTTGGGTGAAGGACTTACGTCCCCAAGATTTTATCGTAGGCTATAATTCACATTTGCATTTTGGAAGAAGAATTTTTATCCCTGTTTTGGGAAGAAGCTATATTATTTATGCATGCCATGTTAAATTACATAGTAAATGAGTTAAGCTAACAATCAAGAAAGTATAGAGAAGAGTATGTACAACAATGGTTATCTATACTAACGATGGAAGTTTTTTTAATAAATATATGTTTTTCTAGATGCCTAGTGATTGGTTAGGATCCTAGAGGAGTATTATGGAAACAAATTCATGTTTTATATACATCTCGATCAACACCTTAGTAGTAATTAACAACACTAAGTAATTGATTGACGATGGATAAGAAGTTACTGTGGTAAATGAATGCTATAAGAATATTGTTATGTATGTTACACAATTTCTACTTGGATATAGGATTACATCAAAAGATTAAAGGGTATAAGGGCAATGTTACAAATAGGTAAAGGGTAGAAATTAAATTTATGTACCTTAGTTAATTTTACCAATTTAAATGTTGTGGTTACGAAGATAGTATTAGGAATCATGTGCTTTTTCCTCTCTCAATGGATCTATAATAATTATGAAATAGGGAACTTGAAATAACTCTTTTACATTGTTATTTGACATTAATTAAATGCTATATGGAACTGCCTGACATGAAAATTTGGGAAATTGATTAGATCTCCTCTAGGGGTGTGAATGTGTTTTTGGAAATCAAACCCTAAAATTATTATGAAAGATGACTTAGAATATATGTACTGTAAATGGGTATGTGTCCTAAGTATTGAAAGTGTATTTACATCTTGATGAAAAAGAATATTGTTTACTTGCTAAAAGAGGTTGTTTTATGTCTTCTAAAATATTTCTTATAAAATTGTGCTTTATTGCAAAAGGTAAGTGTATGGATTATTTTAGTTTCATGATTACAAAGCTAACTAACAATTGTTTGATATATTACCTTCATGAACATAATAAATATAAATGTTATTTACCCCTCTGTGTTTGACATGCATAGTTGGTAAGGAGCACAATTTTTAGAACCCTATTTGAAATAAAGTTCCATATGTTGTATTGTGTAGGATTGGATTGTGTCTTAAAAATAGAAAAGTTATCAGAAATTCCTCCTTTTATGTTGGATACCATAGATAGGAAAATTTTATATTGTGTAAGGAAGAGACAATTTCGATTGGTAGAACACACATTTTTCTAATACACTGATGTTAATAAAACATGAATACTTTGGATTTTAAAGTTGATAAAAGTAATTTTGAAGTAATACTCTAATCTTAGTACCTATTGACAAACTTACTACATAAAGTGAAAGAAGCAGTTAGGCAATTCCTTTGAAATTCTCTTACCATTGGAACTGAGTTAATCTACACTATAATTGTAATAAGATTTATCAACACTCTTAATTGGAGAAGTATGCATATAGTCATTAAAGTAGGTACTCTAGTAGTAATATTACAATTCTATTTGATAACAATTTATAGCTTACATGCATAGTTCATTTCATCTCTTCTGACTTCCAGTAGTAGGTCAAATCTAAGGGGGGAGGATGTAATACCCCTCTAACCCTAATATAAGTTTTTGAATGAAGTAAGATCTTTAGATGTTTCCTTATAGCTTAATACTTGTTTTCCTATAAGTTATTTATAACGATTTCATCGGCTTGTACCTGAGAAGTCTAAAATCAGACATATTGTTTGAAGGTATCATTTATGTATGTGTTTGTCTCCATGTATGTATAAAATACCTTCAATACCTTTTTTAACATAGTTAGGATGTTATGTGATGTGTGTTGGATGGATATAGATATATTCTTCTATTAAAGTTACTTTCGATAAATCTTGTATGTCACTTAATGCTTTAGGATATTTATTATGATTATGGTGATTTATTATTAGTATCGATTATTGACTAACCCAATGCTCAAGATTCTAACCCTCATGTTATATTCCTTGTGTATTTGTGTGTGTGCCTATATACATAATGTGTTTTCATGATTCAGGATGAAGTCGTAGTTACTCACATGGATGAGGTCCACATGATGTATTGATCCCGATCATATGTCTGCAATGTCTTCTTTAATATGTACATTAATGCACATGTATTTATTCTCGGTGATGTAGGCTTGCAGGTACTAGGAATTGACTTCACCTGGCCTCATAGGTCTGATTGTGCCCCAAAATCCTTGATCATTGTTGTTGTTATGGTGATAGTACCTAGTCTTACAAGACTAAGCCTAGCCCTGATCCCTTCTCCTGGGTTGGGTCTTTTTGGATTTTTACTTTGATTGTGGATTGATGTCTGATTATGGTTTCTTGGTATTTGATCATTGTGGATATTCGTTATAGTCCCTAGGACTAGGTGAATATTGTTTTGTGGTTGGACTATTGGTTAGTAATAATTTGATGGTATTATGGAATTAAATATGTGGTAATAAGCCTTTTCTAAGTGTATTCATTAATGCATGATTATAATAATAATATTTACATGGATATATATACACATAGGCATATGGGTGCACACATATGCATACGTCTATATATATGGTTATATAAATATGCTTATATAAATGTTTTAATATATGTGTGTGTGTGTTTATGTATTTATTTATTTATGTGCCTTTTTAATTTTTAAGAAAGGAATTAACTATTATGTGAAATTATAAATAGATCTATAATTATTCCTTTAAAGGAGGAAAGTAACTAATCTTTATCTAAGGTGAAACAAAATAAAAGAATTTACTTAAAGCATGAAATTAAAACAAAGCTGGTAAATTAACCAAATCATTCCCAGGAAACTATTTACACATTAATTTATCTAAAAAACTAATATAGTCCAAACAAATAACCAAATATAGTTGTGGATGGTTGCATCGGTTGAAAATTCCCGTGCAACCAATCCTACAACATATTTATGTAAGGAGATTTGGAAAGAAAAGAGGGAGGAGGAGAACAAAGGTAAATTATATACGCAGACCTATATATCTGAAACTAGTAGAAAGGTTAGTGGAAGCATTTGGAGGATATCTTTGTGATTGGAAGGCTTGAGGGGAATAGGCTTGGCTGGAGTGGAATTGGAATTGCTTCAAAGGTTTCTTCTCAAGACTCCAGGTAGGCTCTACCCGTAAAGAGAATCCTATTCATGTGTATGCTAAGTTTGATGTGTTTGTTTTACTATCTCCTATAGTTTTGTGATCAATGGAAATATTTTATGACGACTTTTGATGAAATGCCTTCTTATACAATGTGAATATAAAAGGATATTTTAGTGATAGATTATGGTTATGGATTGTTCATTTATTTTCTCCTCTTTGTGTGTTGTCACCTTAGAATGTATTGGATTTATTTGAAACCTTCATCAATTATCGTATCCAGAGCTTCGCCTTAGTAGAACAGTGTTTCCTTGTTGTCACCTTTTGCACCATGCTCCTAGGGGTGGGAATTAAATAAGTTTTCCTTGAAGGTAGGATGGGTTTGAGGGTTTTCTTGGAAGGAGAACAGAGGTATCTCAACTGGGTATCCCTCTGATTCTTCTTCCTAGACCTCCATCCTGTCCAGTTTTACCCGAAAGGTCAAAAATGAAGGTTGTTGTCCTTAGTGCACACAATCCTGACCACCTGTGTAGTTATGGGCTCCACCTACGTAGCTTGCATGACCACCTATGTAGCTTAGGGTTCCCACCTACATATCTTGATGACCACCTACATAGCTTAGGCTACCCCTTGCGTAGGACTCTTCTAGATTGGTTTTTAGGGTTTCTAGAAGAGCTTAATGTGTCGTGTTGACCAGGGGTTGACCCTAAGGGGTGTGTAAACTTGTACAACACTTATCTTGTATATGGTAATATGTTTAGGATCTTTTGGAACCCTCTCTAGAGTTTTGGATAATTTTGAGAACCCTGATTAGGGTTAGGGTGGTCTCAGTCTGATTTTAGCCTTAGGGTGGAACATAAAATGTAAGATTTAAGTAATTAGCATGTTTTTAGACTTAGCCAAATTTCAGGAATCAACTTGTTTTGTGCAACATGATCTTCTTATGATGTTTTGTGGTTTGATTTGGTACCAAAATGTGCTAGTTATATGGTTTTGTAGAATAATTGATGTTTGGTACATTTTTATGTCTTCTTATGTGTTATCTACCGTCTTGAATGTCAAATCAGGGTTTAGGACTATCTGGTGGACTAGGGTCATTCAGTGATCTCCTAAACCTAATCCTAGGTTGCTATGATGTTATAATTTATTTTTTTATGAGTTTCATGATATTATTGTGTTGTTGAGAATCCCTTTTTGATGCATTTGATGCAATGTGGTTTTGTTTTAACTATCTGTGTACTCAATTGCGGTTTAGGGTTGTCCAAAGGATTCAGGACAACTAGTGCTTTCATAAACTCCATTGTTTGATGTTTTAAACACTTGTGTACCTTTGGTACTTATCTTTATGTGCATTTATGATGTTTGTTAGAGGTAGGGAACCTAAGAACACTAGGTGAGTGGCTCACAGTTGGGGTCGGGGCCCTAAGTGGCTAGTACTAGGATAACCCATTGGTGAGTTATTTAATCCAGTGAAAACATTAATAAAATTATGGTAGGGGTTACTACACATTAATTAAGATAAGCCTCACCCATTTTTATAGTGCTAGTATAGGCTATGGATGGGAGTGGGAGAAGGTGATATTGCGATAACACAATCAAACAGTCTCATCCCTATGAGAGATGTTCGGTTCTACATGTGCCTACTTGGGGACCAAGGCTTAGAGTGGATTACTAGGATAACCCAAGGGGTGAGGGCTATGTGATGACACTTACCTAGCATGTGTCTTGTAGTTCCTACCAATGTGCTGTATGTCTTTGTGATCTTTTTTCATTTTCAAGTTATGTTTTGTTTCGGAAAAAACTCTATCCTCGCCTTAGGAGTATCCTAGTTGTTACCTTCTTGCGTAGACCTTGGTCTCTTTCTCCTAGCATGGGGGATTGGACTCTTTATGGATCCACGTGGTTGGGTTGTTAATCTTTATTATATCAAGGTACTATTTGTGGTCAGATGGATGTTCTTGACTCCTGTTCCTTTTGGATTATTAGTTTGAAGACTTCATATTGTATACGTAAAGATGTGCTTATGCATGTGCATTCTTGTAAAATAAATCTCTTGTAAATCATTGGATTTGATGATATGATGTATATCAATGTAATTCAAAGAAATGTATAAGGGAATGGGTAGATCTAGGAAAAAGGAAAGGGAAAATATCATATGTTATCAATATAAAAAGATAATTGTTTAGGGTATTTATTCACGCATCTTTTATTACTTCTAGTATCCAAGAAATGATCTTAGAATTAGTATGAAATAATGTATTTATGAATGAATGTGCTATCTCTTGATGTATGGTTGTGTAAATCTATTATGAGTTAATGAATCTATGAATAAATAGCTATAGAATTTAATATTGGATTATGGTTACTATGTTTCACAAATGCGTATGAAATAATAAAGTATATAGGGCATTGCATATCCATCGAATGTTTATCTTTCACCTGAATGCTTAATGAATAGTGTAAATAATGGCATAAGTTTAGTAAAGGATAACTCACATGGATGCATGTTAAAATATTAGGATTGATGGTAAGATTATACATTTAACTTAATGTTAAGAGTAAAGGAATGAATTGCAAACTTATATTAATCAATCAGTGCCTTAATGGGTAAATGAATAGAGAAGATTATGTTTCCTTAATAGCATTGTTAGGGAACATGTAAGGACTTAGATTAGTTGTAATATTTTATTGAAAAAAATATATTCACATCTCTAGTAGATACTTGGCTTGTCCTCCTGGGTTCCCTGGTAGGGCGTGATAGTATATGCACATCATTTCAATGATTACCTCCTCAATTTTATTTTGATCCAAGGAATCCAATGTTAACCATTTCTTGACCTTCCTACTATTTGCATTACTTATTTTGATAAATGAGGCACATATTTCATCAACTATTTAGGTATCTTTTTCTTTTCCTCTTGAACACCTTCATCTTGTTCTGTATCCTCAATATCTTCTCTAGTTCTAATAAACTTTCTTCTCTTTGTTGGCCCTCTTTTCTGTGTAGTAGGTTTCCTCTTGTAGGTTCTTACTTTTCCTTTATTCAAGGGTGAAGGACTTGAGTCCTTAGCTATTTGGCTTCTTGTCCTTGAATCAATTATGTCTCTTGGCTTCTTAGCTGGTGTTGGCAATGGAGTATCTGACTTTGTAGACTCAAAGTCACTTACCTACTTAGCCTCACCGACGGGTGACTACCCTTCGGTTTCTTCCTTTTGTTCATTTTCCTCCTCTGCAATCAATAATTTTTTCTTCAAATTCTTAACCATTTTATCTTTCTTCCTGTCAATTTTCTTTACAACTAATCTAGTTTTGATTCTTGATTTGGCCTCCTCATAAGTTCTGAACTTTGGGTGTGTCTTGTCTAAAAGTTTCTTTATCAATGCATCGATTGCATTGGATGCTTGATCAATATTTACCTCATAGTCCAAAGGTTGTAACCATGTTTTCCTTGATACAATAGGCTTGATGTATGTGTGGTCGGTGTCAACAATGAAACATATATCCTTCTTGAATTTCTCAATAATTTTCTCTGGGATCCTTACTCTTTTATGCATTCTTTCCTTGAATCGAGTAAAGTACTCAACCATAACTATTTCAAAGTTGTCTCCTAATGATGTTATGTATTCACTGATCTACATGCTGATAGGTCTTGTGGTATCCCATTTTACATCTCCTACTGATAGAAATGATTCTTGGAAGTAAAATAAAATGCACATGATAAGTGAGCCAAACTTACATGTATTTGTTTTTGCATTTCTGATTTTTCTCAGGTTTTATTCTAACTAGTTAAGTAGAAGCTCTGATAGATCCAAATGAGTTCCTTTCTTTACAATTTTATATGCAGTATCTATAATACCTAACCCTTTGTCTGTCTGCCTATGTAAGTTTTTTACCTCTTTTAGACCATAGTATGTATGTGTTAGCTCTTTCAGGTGATTTTAAGGATATTCATGCATTGCTTCTCAGTATGTTATTGATCCATTATTATCATGTTGTATCTTTTGTGTATATGTGATTTAAGATTATTAATGATGCTTATGTATATGTTAGGATTTCATTTTGATTATGGTTTTCTGACAATACTGACCTTAGATTTATATGCACATGGATCATTGTATGTTTTCATTACTGTTTGATGTGCTTGGTATGGTATGGGACAGAGTCATAGTTACTTGCTTTGGCGAGATCCACACGATAACCTAGTCTCAACCATTGTTTTCCATATGATATATGCATGTATGTTCATCTTTGTGATGATAGGTTTGCAGGTACTTGGCTACATCTTCCCTGAATTAGCAGGAGTGTGCCCTATCGCATTATTCTCAATGGTAAGAGAGGGGAGATAGTTTTCAGGTCCAAATCCTATCCTAAACCTAATTGTCCTAGTTAGTGGACAAGTATCTATTTTGACTATCCTGACCGAATTTGTATAGTTATTAGGAATTCGTGTATCCCTTTCCTTGATCATGTTTGATTTTTGCATGTTTTCGGTTTCAGATGCTTGATGTGATTATGTGGGTGTTATATCATGTTATTTATGTAATTGAATATTATTGCAATTAATTATTAAATATAGGGTATTTAATTAA
This sequence comes from Thuja plicata, assembly GCA_018584345.1. Lineage (NCBI taxonomy): Eukaryota > Viridiplantae > Streptophyta > Pinopsida > Cupressales > Cupressaceae > Thuja > Thuja plicata. The sequence goes on along the minus strand of MU225400.1, from coordinate 1,883,494 downwards.
TTGAAAATTAAATTAAATACCTATGTTTAATTGAAAGTTTAATTAAAGTGCAATTATTGAATATTAATATTTAATTAAATAATTAATTGATTATTAGAGTAATTATGCTTTTATGCTTAGTTAAATAATTAAATATTTAGTTGCATAGATTATTGTGATGTAAATATTTAAGTTATTTAAATTAATATTTTATTAATTACATGTGCAAGATTTGGTTGAAAAAGCATTTTCAAACTCAAGGCTCTCAACTTGAATTTAGGAGTCAAAGTTGAGTTGTGCAAGTAATTAGATATTTTAATTATTAATTGTTATTTTCTTTCAATTTTGGAGAGAGTCCTTTTAGGAGTTAACTGGATGTGTTGTCATTAGGGTTTGCTTGATTAGGGGAAATGGATCCTCATTAGGGGGATTCTTCTCTCATTTAAATATAACAGATTTTCGGGAGCATTTTTGGAAGTTTTGGTGTGTGTTTGGTTTTGGAGCATAATTTGAGAATTCTCCTTGCTTGGATTTTGCATTGTGTGTTCTTCAACAGATATTGAGGTAGGGTTTTGTTTATGTCAAATTCTGGTTTTTTGGATCCCTGTCTTCTATGCATCCGGAGAACTAAGAATCCTTTGTTTGATCATTCCTTGCTTGTTTATTTTGTGTTTGAGGGTTTTAATTGGTAAAATATATTTTTAGATCAAATTTGAGTTTTAATTCAGGCTTGCATTTCAGATTTGTATTTGTGGGCACAAAGGGTTTCATTTTATAGTATTAAATGTAAATGGGTATTAGGGTTTCTGAATTGAATTTAATGTTGAAATGGGTGTTTCTAAAAACCTAGATCCTTAATGTTTGTAGGAAAATTAATATTACCCTAGTACGGAAGTGCTGTCAAAATTTTGTTGATTAAACCCTTATGGATCTCCCAGAAAATGATAAATTAATATTGCCTATAGTTGGAACTATAGGGAAGGGAAAAATAAATCCCCCTTTGTAAATTGTTCATTGGAAAAAAATTAATTGGAGGGAAAAAAATGCTCTCTGTAAAAAAAAATATACAGAGATAAATAAAAATACACCAGTCAAATAAAGCTGATTAGAAAGGGAAAATATATATATATCATACCATTGGTGGATTTATACCATTTTCAGAATTTAAATTAGAAAAAAATATATATAAAAAAAAAATACGTTTATATTGTTTAAAGATTATTTTGTCTTAAAAAGAAATTCTTTAAAAATTTTGATTGGGCAAAGGGCGGGTGGTAGGGGCCACCGCACCCCCTGTCCCATGCGAAAGTACCCTGTGTTAGTGCTGACTCGGCAGCCGAGACTATCGGCGCGGCAGCCGGCTACCAGCCGGGCTCGTCCCTTATAAGGGGCGGCCGACGTGGTATCACCGACGGGGGTGGGGTCCACTGCGACCCCTTCCAAACATATGGTTTTTTTTAATTTATTTATTATAATTCAAAAAAATGTTTATTTTAAAATTTCTTTTTTGTATTAATTTAAACTTTGTTTATAGTTTAATTCAATTCGTAAATTAAGTTTATTTAATTTTTTTTTAAAATTAGGTTGTTTAAATTTTTTAATTAGTTTTAAATTAATTGTTAATTAGTTTATTATTAAATTTAAATTAGTGTGTAATTTTTTTATTTTTTTTTAAAAAGCAACGCGGGCTAGCCGCTATATATAGATAATAAATGTTCTGGTTCGAGGACTCAACCGGGAAAGAACCAGAGAAGAAAACCCAGTATCCTTGTCCAGTACAATGCTTAGGAGTAGATATTGTACATCTACAATGAATCTATCATGATCTATAAGCTTCCAAGAGGTTTACAGAACCAGCATCCAATATTGATTTCACTATAACATCCATGGATGGGCGGAAGCGAAGAAAAGTGATGGAGCAAAACAGGGTAAATCTTACTAGTAACAGCATGATAGGTATTGCATCACAAGGAATCCGGGTGGACAGAACAAGAAAAAGACCCGACCCCAATTTGAGGGGCGCCGTAAGC
>MU225400.1:1827612-1843106 GCA_018584345.1 Thuja plicata | reverse complement strand
TATAGTAACAATGCAATTTTAATTCAAGTTTTCAGGGGATAATCAGGGGTTTGAATGAAGAAAGAGAGTTCTTTTATAGACTCTAAGAGGATCATAGTAGAAACTTTCCTGTTTTGAAATAAAACAACTAGAAAAGCCAATTAAAAATAGAAAGCTTTATTGAAAAGAATTCAATAAATTGTTTTCTTCCTGTTTTAACTTTTTTCTCTTTTTGATTTAACATTGTTTTATTTCCCTTTTAAAGCACAATTAATTCACAGTTTCTATTTCTGAATAGAAGAAAGCTTTTTGAGAGAATATCCAACTAATTAAATAAATATGACCTCATAATTGATTTTTCTCAATTATCTGAATAATTAAATTCAATTATTGAAAAGAGGATATTTATTTAATAATTAAATATTATTTAATTCCTTTTCATGTGTCTCAGCTAAAGAGGGTGAATTTAATTTAATTAAAGTGCTAGGACTTTATTAATTAAATTAATTCGATCATAGGATTTGTTTAGCCAAATAGATAGTTAGGAATTAAATGTGATGTATGATTAATACAGATTTAGGATTTTCTGCATTTGACACTTAGGTCGAGTAGAGTCAGTGAAAACTCAGAATTGCCTAGTACAATAGGAATTTGATGATTTAGAAGAACGACAAATGCAACAAAATTGGTTAGGGTTGCAAGATGCCAATTTTGGGGTGTTACATATCCTTTAGATAATCAATTATTTATCCAACCATCTATTCTATTCTATCTTGATGTAAGATTTATCAATTCATAAACTTAATCAAACATGTGAACATTCATAGAAACATTCATGAAAGTAATTGACACATAACACAAGATATGATAACGCAGAAAACTCCTATTAGAAAGTAAAACTGTGGCGAGGATGACACCCACAAATTCTTCACTATCTATAGATTGGAAGAGGTTAGTTAAGGCTTACAATTTGATAACTTTTGATGATCTACCCTATTCAGAGTATCTGTAGAGACCTGTTAAATTCTAATCTATTAAGAGCTTTAGAAACACTATTTAGTGTGCACTTAGTTAAGAGATTTACAATTGGATGCTTAAATCCACCTTCCTTGGAAGGATTTTTATACTTTTCTTCACTTGTTAGAATGTAAGAAAATTTTGATTTGACCTAGTGTATGCAATCTCCTATTTATGATTACAAATCCATTTAAGATTATATGTATAAGTATATCACCTAATTTGATTGAATAATACCTCTGTTGCTTAGTAGCCTCTGTTCTTGGTTCTTAATAACTAAATTCATATTTTTTTCTTTTGGTTCTTGAAACTTTTAGTCTGATCCATAGATGTGCTCATAGGCTTCATTAATCCTCTCTTTTATTCTCACATCATGCATAATGAATGATTAAAACATCTATTTATAAGATAGATTGACCTAATCAAGTTTCACGTGAAACAATATTAACTCTAGTATCACAGGTTTACAACTTTACCTTGATCTCCTAGTCTATGTGTTTTAAATTAGTTAGACTGATTAGAACACTTACATTAATGTTTCTTGTCACTAAAGAAATAGTTTTAAAAATAAATCGATACTCTATAAATAGAATAAGACTATTTTATCTAACATGGAAGTCAGATCCAATTTTTGTGGGCTTCAACTGACTTTTAGTTTCTATTGGTCAGTTATGCTCTAAAGTTAGTTAGACTGTCTCTTGGTGTTCCTTTCTTGAACTGTCTCTCGGGTTCCTCTTTAATTGTTCTCTCAGTTTGCACTTTTTCTTTCTTGTTAGGCTCCACTTTCAGGTTCCTCTTTATCATTTCCACTTTGCATTTTTGGTTTACACACAAAGCTATGTCATTGGTTTTCTTTGTACTTAGTAGTTTTTGACGATCTCTGATATTTGTATTTTCAATTTTCTCTTTGTCCTGTCTTTTGGTATATTTTTACCGAAAGTGTTCTTTGCATACTAATGGAAAAATAATGTCATCAAGAAGGTTATGGATGAAGGAAACAACATAGTCTAATATGTGTAAAGGCTTACATTAGACATACCCCATCAATCAAGTTCTACTTGTGAATTCACCTTTGTATTCAAGCATGCAATTACCTACTCAAATAGTTTAACCCTCCCCTTGGAAGAGACCTTGGAATAGACAATACATTTTCAGTATCCACTGAAAGATAAGACTGGAATATGCTTAATACTCCATCTCATACACATTTGAATACAAACCTTAAAATCACAGTCATCCTCTAAATGACTCCATTGTTGATCAACAATGAACAAAACCAAAATACCCTTGATGTCCTAATCTCTATGATTCAAGAAACATAAAGGAGACAACTTGATATTCAAATAATCAAACTGAAAATTCATTCATAAAGCTTGTTGTTACAATAATGTTCTTTCCTAAAACTAGAAAGAAACTAAGAACACCCTATATGAAGAGAAAAGGCAAAAATATTTACACAAGAACCACACTTGGAACCTGCTCTGAAACTTGTAGAGAAATCAGAACCCTAACAATAGAGAACAGAGGGATATATATAGAAGGAAACCCTATAGTTCATGTCTAATTGACTTTTTTCCTTCTTGAAATCTAATTTACACTTACCCTTCATTCTCCACTGACTAATCTACTGCATATTTTCTTCTGTGCAAATAGTTGACTGTATGTTTGTCATTGATGACAACATATAGTATACAGTAGTGAATTGTGTTCACTTTTCATGAGTATGGATATGTGAAAGCCTTGTGTGGTTGTTTTTATGTTTCAGACATAATTACTACACCATGTACATACACATAAATTCAAATGTTTAGTAACATTTGGGTTATGTTACTTTGTTTACCAAACACAGTTTCAGAAGATTATTTTTAGAAAGCCGACAGTAATTTTATTGATTCTTTAGTTGCATCTATCTATGGGATATGTGTGTTCAAAATAATGTTTAGTTATGAGTCTAAGTTAATTAACCAAAGGCGTTAATCATGTTTCATTCGAAGCATGACATTTGGGTAATTTTGATGGATTCAAATATGAGAAGCGATGCGTCTATTCAATTTGAGTTGTGCAGTTCTAATTATGTTGCGTGCTTGGTTTGGACAACTCAATAAACATTGAAGGGATTCCTAAAGTTGACAAAGATCATTTATTTTGGAGAAGATACTTAACATAGTTCATTTGAAGATCACCAAGTGTGAATGAAAGAAAAGAGACAGAAAAAGGATAGAATAGAATGTTGATTGTTTTGGGACAGTAAAGCCATTTCCTTCATCATATAAAGATCTATGTGAAGAAGTAGAGAATATATACAATTCATTGAAATTGATCAAGATAGTAGGTCTACTCAAATAGTTCATTATTAGATATAGTGTATATCTATTTTACTAAAGGTTGTAGCCTTCATCATATTAGCAGTGAGCTTTTGGACAGTGAGTCCTCACCCTAACAAGGTTATTTGTGAAAGAATCCTAACAGGGTCCGACCCTTAATTAGGTCACTGTACTTATTGCATTGTAAAGAAAAAATTCTAATAGGGATTATTATACTCAAGTACATTTCTTTGTGGGTGATAATTCCCATCAGGGTTTTTACCTAGTTTGGTTTCCCCGTAACCAAAATTGTGGTGTTCTATTTTGTGTAATCTTAAATGTGTATGTACTTATGATACTCTATAATTAATTGGAGAAAAGAATTAAAATAGCTGATAACTAATTCACCTCCCCCTCTTATTTATCCCTTGGGACTATTCCAACAATTGGTATCAGAGCCAAGTGCTTTGGAGATAAATCCTAACAGCATAAGGTAGATCAAATGGTGTACTTTAGGAAAGAGATTCCTAAGTTTGATGGAGACAATTATCTTGATTAGAAGAACAAAATTATAAAAAATATTTAGTGCGTTGGTTTTGAGATTTATGAGATTGCTACTCATGAAATTGATGTTCCCACCTTGAAGGACCTTGCATAAGAAGACTCTACTAATAAAAAAGGAAGTATTCACCCAAAATGCAATTGCCAAAGAAACCCTAATTAGTGTCGTATGTGACAGTGAATTTTCTGAGATCAAGAAGGAAGACAAAGCATATTCAATTTGGAAATACCTTGAAGACATGTTGAAAGGAGACATCCAAGCCAAGAATGTGCGCAGAAAGACATGGAAGAAAAGATACAACAATTTAGAGATGCTACCTGAAGAAAACATCAGAGCTTACAATTAGAGGATTAATGAAGCAGTCTCAAGAATATGGAACAATGGTGGAGAAATTTTAGAGGATGATATAATGGACAAATTGATGACCACATTGACAACAGATTATGAAATAAAGATAAACATCTTGGATGAAACCATGCAATTCTCAAAATACTTCAAAAGAGAAACCTTGATTAGAAAAATATCAGCATTTGGGATATCAAGATTGAAGACAAAACCTAAAATAGAAACAACTTTCAAAGCCTCAGTCCATTGTAAGAAATCCTTGAGTATCTCTAGTAATAATAAGAAAGAAGAAGTTGATACAAAACTAGAAGAAATCATTACCATGAATGCTAAGAAGGAAAGGAAAGGTAAAGGAAAATATGGAGGACAACTACCATTCAAATGTTTCTCATGCAACAAAGTTGGCCACTTTGCATCCCAGTGTCCTACAAGAGTCAAGAAGTATAGATCAGATTACAAACCCAAATATACTAAGGAATGATATCATGCTGAAGATCATGTAACTGATGATGATTCAAGAGAAGATGAAATTGAATTCATTGCAATTAAAGATAATGAAAAAATGATTGAAATAATAGAAATTGAAGATGAAAAGTAAGTACAAGAATTGGCTTTAGTTTCACATGCTGACATCAAAACAGACTGGATCATAGGCAATAGGTGTTCACATCACATGAAAGGTGACAAAGATAGATTTGTACATCTAGACAAGTACAAAGGTGGCATGGTTAGATTTTGAGATAACACTCCCAAACCTATCATAGGCAGAGGATCTATCACCTTAGATGGAAAGAAAAAGATAGATGATGTTCTTTATGTTGATGGTTTGCATCATAACTTACTAAGTGTTGGACAATTGTTAGATAAAGGATATCAATTGGAATTCAAAAATAATACATGCATAATTAAAAAAAAAGGAGACATGATTACATCAGGCTCAAAGACCAAAGGTAATGTTCTTCAGCTTAACTCTGAAGTAAGTTGTTTTTTTTGCCAAAGTGGATGACAGTTAGCTTTGACACAAAAGACTTTATCATATCAATTTTAAAAACATAGTAAAGATAAGTAATGTAAAGGTAGTAAGAGACCTTCCTAGTATTACAAGACTAGGTGATACTATGTATAGGGAATGTGTGATGGGAAAGCATGTGAGGATCTCATTCATAAGCAAATAGAACTCTATAGAAAAAAAACTAGATCTAATACATACAGACCTATGTGGACCTACTCAAAAAAGAACATACAATGGTGAAAGGTATTTTATTTTGTTTGTTGATGATTTCTCTAGGATGATGTAGGTTGCGTTCTTAAAAGACAAATCTGAAGCTTTTGAGAAGTTCAAAATATTCAAAGCTAAAGTTGAAAATGAATCTGGATTAAAGATAAAGTGTCTGAGATTAGATAGAGGAGGAGAATTCACCTTTGACAAGTTTCTTGAGTACTATGAAGAACATGGGATCAAAAGACAACTAAGTGCACCCATAACACCTCAAAAAAATGGAATTGCAAAAAGAAGGAATAGGATAATACTTGAAACTACACACACTATCATGATTGAAGGAAATGTTGCACACACCTATTGGAGAGATGAAATCAATACAATAGTCTATACTATCAACATAATTCAACTAAGGCCAGGCACAAACAAAACACCTTATGAACTTTGGTTTGGTAATGTACCTACAGTAGAATACTTCAGAATCTTTGGAAGCAAGTGCTACATCAAGTGAAATGATGGTTTTGGCAAATTTGAAGCTAGAAGCGATGAAGGTAATTTTCTTGGTTACTCTACTAAGATAAAAGGTTACAGATGTTTCAATTTAAGGTTGAAGAAAATCATTGAGAGTGCACATGTGAAGATTGATGAGAAGTTCATGATTCAAGAGAGATATTATGAATATGCACCTATGATTGAAGATGAAGCTAGACCTATAAATAAGGATACAATTATTGAAGAAATGTTTGACTATATTGATGTATCATGCAATAACCCTGAACCAAGTCAAGAAGAATCACAGATTACAGATGAGAGTGTCACACCCAAAATCTCAAAATACACATCCAAGTACCACTCTAAATAAGATATCATTGGAGATCAGAGCAGTAAAGTCTTGACAAGATCCAAAGAAAAGGTTCAACTGTTGATGAAGAGGTATGCTTACTTTCATAGATTGAACCCTTGAGTGTTGAAGATGCATGTAATGATTTAGATTGGCAAAGTGCTATGCAAGAATAATTACACCAAATAATGAAGAATGACACATGGGAATTGGTCCCTAGACCTTGTGACAAGAACGTGATTGGAAATAAGTGGATATTTAAAAATTGAATGAATGAAGATGGGACAGTGATAAGAAATAAAGAAAGATTAGTATGTAAAGGATATGTGCAAAGAGAAGGAATCGACTATTTTGATACATTTGCCCATGTGAGCAGACTGGAAGCTATAAATTTATTTTTAGCCTATGAAACATTAAAGAACTTCAAAGTTTATCAAATGGATGTCAAGTCAGCTTTCCTAAATGGTGTCTTGAAGGAAGAAGTCTACATAGAGAATCCTAAAGGATTCAAACTTTCAGACAAACCAGACATGGTATGTAGACTAAAGAAATCCCTCTATCGACTTAAACAGGCCCCAAGAGAATGGTATCAGAGACTTGATGGTTACTTGCAAAAGATTGGATTCAAAAAGGGAGCAGCAGATTGCAACTTATTCATAAGAGAGACACCTGATGGATTACTACTTGTTGCTATCTTTATTGATGACATTATTTTTGGAGCTAATGACAAGCTTGGTGTAGAATTTGCAAAAGAGATGCAGAGTAAATTTGAAATGAGCATGATTGGACCTATCAAATATTATTTGGGATTAAATGTAAAACAAACAAACAAAGTCATATACATAAATCAATCTAAATATGTGAAGGAGATATTAAAGACTTTCAAAATGGAAGATTGCAAGCCATTAAGCACCCCCATGACAATAGGAAGCAAGCTTTCTAAAGATGATGATTCCACAACAATTGAGAAGACACTATACAAGTCTATGATTGGAAAAATCATATATCTCATTCAATCTAGACTTGATATTTCTTATACAGTTGGCATTATTGGAATATTTGTAGCTGAACGTAAACAAAATCACTTAATGAAAATAAAAAGAATATTCAGATACTTAAAGGGAACTATAGACTATGGTTTATGGTATCCTAACTCAGAGAATGTATAGCTTCATGTGTATACAAATTCTGATTAGGGAGGTTGTGTTGATGAAAAAAAGAGTACCTCAGGAGGAGCAATATTCATTGGAGATAGATTGGTCACTTGGACAAGCAAGAAGCAGAATTGTATTTCTCAGTCAACAACTGAGGCAAAATATGTAGCAACAACATTGAATTGTTCTATAATTGTTTGGATCAAACATATTATAAAAGAATTTGGAATTTAGATTGATTATCATATTGTTATTCACTGTGATAACACTAGCACTTTCAATATGTCAAAGAACCCTATGATGCATGCAAAGACAAAACACATTGAAATAAAATATCATTTTCTAAGAGAAAAAGTTGCAGAAAAAGAAGTAAAGTTGGATTATCTAAGCACTAAAGAACAGTTAGAATATATTTTTACAAAGCCTTTATCAAAAGATACTTTTGAGTATCTTAGGGAGAAGTTGAGAGTAATTTCCTTTCCTGAGTCTGATTAGAATTTACAGCAAGAGCATTAGTTCTTGGTGAGTGATGAATGGTTGAATACTCTACTTCTAGAGTAGTACCTATGCTTAATGGTAGTTGGCACCCTTTTCCATTGATGTCCAAGGGGGAGTATATAGTAAGGGGGAGCATATACCCTGGGGGAGTATAGAGTCATGAAAATAAAAACACAGTCAAAGTTGCAACAGTAAAGAGAAACCTTTGATGAGGATATTGAGAAGATTGTAAAAAGGAGGATACTTTGGGTTGATGGTGTTTTTCATATCATATGTTTCCATCAATTTCAAAGGGGGAGATTTTTGGAGATTTTCTTTTGTGCAAATAGTTGACTGTATGTTTGTCATTGATGACAACATATAGTGTACACTAGTGAACTATATTCAATTTTCAGTATGGATATGTGGAAGCCTTGTGTGGTGGTTTTAATGCTTCAAACATAATTACTACACCATGTACATACATGAAGATTAATATTTTCAGTAACAATTGAGTTATGTTACTCTATTTACCAGACACAATTTCAGAAGATTATTTTCAGAAAGCCAAAAAATAATTTTATTGATTCTTCAGTTGCGTCTTTATATGGGATATGCATGTTCACATTCATGTTTAGTTATGATTCTAAGTTAATTAACCAAAGGCGCTAATCGTGTTTCATCTGAAGCATGACATTTGGGTAATTTTGGTTGAGCTGACTATGAGAAGTGATGTGTCTATTCAATTTGAGTTGTGCAGTTCTAATTATAGTGTGTGCTTGGTTTGGCTGACTAAAGAAACATTGAAGGGATTTCTAAAGCTGAAAAAGATCATATATTTTGGAGAAGATACTTATAGTATTTCATTTGAAGATAACCAAATGTGAATGAAAGAAAATAGATAGAAAAAGATAGAACAAAATGCTAATTGTTTTGGGATAGTAAATCCATTTCATTCATCAGATAAAGATCTATGTGAAGAAGCAGAGAATATATACAATTCATTGGAACTGATCAAGATAGTAGGTCTACTCAAATAGTTCATTATCAGATATAGTGTATATCTATTTTACTAAAGGTTGTATCCTTCATCATATTAGCAGTGATCTTTTGGACAGTGAGTCCTCACCCCTAACAGGGTTATTTTTAAAAGACTCCTAACAAGGTCTGGCCCTTAACCAGGTCACTATACTTATTGCATTATAAAGAAAAACTTCTAATAGGGTTGTAAAGATCTTCTAATAGGGATTATTATACTTAAGTATAGTTCTTTGTTGGTGCTAATTCCCACCAGGGTTTTTACCTAGTTTGGTTTCCGCATAACCAAAATTGTGGTGTTCTATTTTGTGTAATCTTAAATGTGTATGTACTTATGATATTCTGTAATTAATTGGAGAACCTAATTAAAATAGCTGATAACTGATTCACCCCCCATCTTAGTTATCCCTTGGGACTATTCCAACATAAGATTTATTTAAAAGATCCAAAATAATATCTAATGTGAAATATTCACTTGACTGAAAGCATTAATATGGAAGTGATAGGAAGCAGACTAAGGTTATAAAAGATATACAAATATAAATAGAAAACCCTAACACCATCACATGACATCAATGAAACTAGAGTCAATACAAAACATCCCCTCAGCACCTTACGACTTCAATAAATCGATCTAAAAGATTTGATTTATTCATTAAATAGCTCTGTGATCCAAATGATCTAATTTATCCATTAAAGATCTGATATTAAAAAAATCTAATTCTAACGGCTATAGGTGGCACCAAATCACTATCAACAGCTGAGATTGCATCAATTTTCATCTTTAAAACCAAGTTTTTGATGTACTTTAAGTTACCTGGGCCTACAATTTGATATGCCATACATCGCCTTGTTGCAATGGCTTAAATAGTAACCATCATTCATCTTTCCTTTTGAGTCATTGCGTTGACCACATGATGCATTTACATCTGTCTGAACTTTACATGCTTCCTATCTTTGAAATTGTAGGCCCCACCGATATCCATGTGGAAAATCATTAGTGTCCTTGAGAAACACTTGTTCCCTTCTGAACTACGCTGACCGGGATGGACATGCATCACATAGATGTGATTCCTTGAAGACTATCCATCTATCACTTTCTCTTTGAGGTTTTTCACTAGCCATCAGATTGAAATAAACTTTTAATGCCTTTACTTTTCTTTCATTCTGGTCGGGTCCCATCACTTATCCATGTGTCACCATGGAGCATTGCCTCAAAGACTATGTGATGAACATCTTCTCCATAAGGCTTTATGCCACCATCAGATCTAATCTAACCTATCTGACATTTATCCTACGCTTAGCCTCAAAAATGTAGGTCCCCCTTAACTGGGAAGGACACATGTTGCAAGGGTGCAATGCCTTGATGAATATCTCATGATCGTCTCTACTTTAAGGATTTGCACTGACTGTTAGATCTAATCTAACATGAATGTTCCTTATCTTCATTCCCTTGTCATTGATTTGAACTCACTTGGGACACGTGCTGCAAGGGTGCAATGCCTTGATGATTAATCTGACCACATATTGTTTTTGAGGCTTCATGCCAACCACAAGATCATCTAAGACTTGACCACTTGATAACCAGTCACAGATGGGCCCAAGACTTAACAAATTTCTATGTGTTAACATGAAGTGATGCCTTAATGGGTAGATCAAGTTACATCTTGTGATTAAGGAAAAGCACCTACCATATATCTACATGAAGTTAAACATCCTTTAACTCTTTACCTTTGTCTAGATACAATCCTTCCATCAACCATGTGTGAGATAGGTGTAGTGCCTTAAGCATATCTTAAGAAACTTTGCCTCTGAGCCTTTGCGATGACTGTTGAATCAACAAAAAAAAATTTGGTCTTTACCCTATCCATTAGCGTTGACCCAAAACTATTGAGGATAGGTGGAAAATAGGCACAACGCCTTAAATATTAATCTGGCTACATCTCCGCGATAAGGCTTTACACCACCCATTATATTAAGAAGGACATGCATGGTAAATGCAAAAGCATAAAGTATTTCAAGGCTTAGGACTTAGGGAAATAAAATAGAATTAATTGGTCACCCTACTAAGACATTTAGGAAATATTAAAGGGGATGGTTCCGCTTGGACATAAAACATAAGGCACGTGGGTTTAAGATATTTTAAGTGACTCAAAAGAGGTAACGACAAATTAGAAGCATGAGCCAGAAACTTAGGGTTTTTCCACCAACGGCTAGAAATTTGAAAGTAGGGCCTAAGGAGATAGCAAGATTTAGTAGGGTTTACACCATTTATACCATATTTTCATCAATGTTTTAATAGTGCTAACAGGGGTTACACATTAAATAATATGGAGACTAGTTACTATGTCTATAAGGAACTAGAAATAAAAAATTTATAGTCAAAAGTGGGAAATAAAGGAGAAGATGTTTCATTGGATGATGATGATAGTAGAGTTCCAGATAGTAATGTTCACTCAGAATTTGTTGAGGCTAATAATGAAGGTGATCAAGATTTCCAACAACCCATGTTTATGTTGCATGAGAATGTCTAGGAAGAAATTTGTGAGGCACTTGTTAAGAAACAGGAATCATGGTACCATAATGAACATGGTGTTTGTGAAGACAAGATGATGGTTTCAATGCATCCCTATAAATATAATGGTGACTTGTCAATTGTGAGTGAGGATGGTGAGAATTATGATTCCTCTGAGACAATGATAAATGTTTTTATCCTAGATGATGATGATGTTAACATAGAGATGCTAAAGAAAGAATACCCATCACATGAATTTATGCTAAAGAAGGATCAGTCACAGACTTGTGGTGATTATAATCCAAGAAAAGGGTCTATATGTGTTAATGTAGATACACATACATTTCAGTTAAAACAATAGTTTGATAATGATGGTAATGTTGTTTCTTCAATTTGTATATTTACATCATGTGATTTACTAGATGAAACTCTTGATCCTAATATGCATGAGGGTTCCTATGAAACAAAGTGTGAGATAGTAACCACTCATGATTTTTTTGAAAGGCTTTCAATGGGTGAGTTTTCATTTGTAGACAAGAATGAGAAAGATCACCAGATGGATATTGATTCTAATTATAAATGAACTGGAAAATAAACAACATGATTTTAGTTTTAATTTTGAAATTGATGGTCTTATGAATCATGAAAATGTGTATGAAGTGGCTAGTGATGGGTCATTATCAGACCTACATGAAATTTTTTATTAAATTTTCCAACAAAGTATTTCATGTAATATAAAGATAAGAGATGAATACATACTCAAATTATAATTAGATGCTTTAGAGTTGATATGAATACTGACTGTTGTGACTTGATTAACACAAGTGTAGAGATGCTATCTTGTAATGAATATATGTATGATGATGATGGTGTTTCATACAACACTAAATTTGGTCAAGAAAAATATATTGATAATGAGACTCATGTTGACTTACTAAGACTATAGTTTGATTTGTTTCATATAGAGATAGTTCAGAGTTGAGATGATATACCAAAAAAATTTCTTCAGCTAGAGGTATCTTTTTCATTCAAGAGATGGGAATGAAGGATTTGGACATATTGAAATTAGTAAATGTTGAAAGGATTGGTTTTAACCAAGGATACATTCAATATGATCTTGTTCCTCAATTGCATTAGTTGATCATAAGGGATCATTCTATTTCTTTGAAAAATACTTATGCTCTAGGGTTGATAATGTTAATCATCAAGTTGAAAATGAGCTTTTCCTCTTTCAAGTTCAATAGGGTGATATTTTTCAAAAGCATTTTACAGGGTCTGACATAAACTTTCCACATAATTTGTAAATGACACTTGTTGAATATGCAAGATAAAGTAAGAAAAAATCATAAAGTAAAAAGGATATAGCCAACTCCTCAATGTGGAGATCCTGCAAGAAACTGTTAGTAACTGAAACCTGCAACACACAAGGTTAATGAAAATCCTTAGAGTACCTAAGCCTTACTAGGATGATTTTGAGAAGTGCATAAAACCCCTTATGCCCCCTATTTTGGCTTACTAATTCTGAAAGGTGAAACAGGGTGATAAGGTTAGATCTATACACTAGATATACATTTTATTGAAAAGTCTTTTCCTAAACCTGTTACAAGGATTCAAAACCTTCCTAAATTGATTCAAGAGGTAAGGTATTTGAATCATAATTCCAACAGCACTGATGGTACTAAAAACAGAGCTACAAAACTCAAGTTATAATGAAAAGAGTGAATGTTTATCGAAATGCATATAAAGGGAAATTTGAATTTGACCTGGGTAATTTCAAATAAAACCATAATAAAACCCTAATTTTCAGCTATAAATAAGATGAAGAAACACTTACCTTCTCATTCTTACCATTTTCATAATTTGGAAAACGAAGCAGTGTAATACCCTCTTAGATGACTATACTATTATTTTAGATTGGACATTCTGTCAGGAACTATGTGATTATAGTTGCTTACACATTGATAGATCTAGATGATGATATCGTTAGCTAAATGTTTTGATATATGCATTTATGATTAATATCCTTATGAAAGAATTATTTCTCTTCAACTTGGTTATGTAATAAGGAATGGATCCAAGAAATTGAATTCTAATCTTTCCCATTTATGATGCTCTATATGATTGATGTGTTTTCATGATTTCTCTATGATGCTTCATGCTTGTATATATGTTTGATGTGTTTCATGACTCAGGACAAAGTCATAGTTACTCACATAGCTGAGGTCCACATGATGTATTGATCCTGGTCATCTGTCTACAATGTCTTATGTAGCACATATATGTGTTTCTATACACATGTATCTCTTATCGGTGATGCAGGCTTGCAGGTACCAAGCATCGTCTCCACCTGGCTCCACGGGTCTGAGCATGCTCTCAAAATCCTCAATCATTTTTGTGACGAAGATAATACCAGGTCCCGCAAGAATAAGCCTAGCCCTGATCCTTGCTCTTGGGTTGGGTCTTTTTTAATTTGTCCTTTGTTTGTGGATTGATGTCCGACTATGTTTTCTTGGTATTTTAAAGCTGATTATTATGGATATTCTTTGTAGTCCCTAGGATTAGGTGAGTATTGATTTATGGTAGGACTATTTTTTAGTCATAGTATTATTGTATTATGGAATTAATGGTAATAATATTTTCAAAGGTATTCATTAATGCATGGTTTATAATAATATTTACATGGATATATACACATAGGAATATGGATGCACACATATGCATATGTCTATATATATGTTTATATAAAAGTTTTAATATGAGTGTTTATGTTTTTTATTTATTTATATACCTTTTAAATTATAATGGAGGAATTAACTATTATGTGTAATTAGATCCACATCATCCTTGGATAAAATAAAGACAATTACTAATTATTATTTTAAGAGAGAAAAGTAACTAATCTTTATCTAAAGTGAAAGTAAGGATAAAATAAAAGAAATTACTTAAAACATGAAATTAAAAAAAGGTAACAAAGGTAGTAAATAAACTAAAGGATTCATGGGAAGAAATTTACCTAATAATTTATGTAAGAACTAAAAAAAGTCAAAACTAATAACCAAAAGATAGTTGTGGATGGTTGCATTGGTTGAAACTTACCATGAAACCAATCCTATAACATATATATGAAAGGAGATTTGGAAAGTAAAAAGTTAGGAAGAAAAAGGAGATATTATATACGGAGACTCTCAGTCTGAATCTATTAGAAAAGTTAGTGGAGGAATTTGGAAAATATCTCTGTGATTGGAAGGTTGCAGGAGATTGGGATTGGCTAGAGTGAATTTGAATTTCTTTCAAAGGTTTCTCCATAGGACTCTAGGTAGGCTCTACCCAGAAAGAGAATCATGTTTCATGTGTATGCTATGTTTGATGTGTTTGTTTCATTGTTTTCTGTAGTTTTGTGATTAAAGGAAACCTTTAAATGGTTGTTTTGATTCAATGCCTTCTTGTATGATTTGAATAATGAATGAATAATTTAATGATAGATAATGTTTATGGACTTTTCATTTATCAGTCCCTCTTTGTGAGTTGTAAACTTAGAATGTATTGGCTTTTATTTAGAACCTTCTTCCGTTGATGTTTTACAGACTTTCACCTTGTTAGAATAGTGTTTTCTTGTGGTCATCTTTATATACCTCGTGCCTATGGGAAAGAATTAAATAGGTTTACCTTGAAGGTAGAATGGGTTTGTGGGCTATTTTGGAAGGATAACTAAGGGATCTCAACTAGGTATCCCTCCGATTCTACTTTCTAGACATCCATCTTGCCCAGTTTTAGCCGAAAGGTCAAATCTAGAGGTTGTTGTCCTTAGTGCACATAATCTTGACCATCTACATAGAACTATGCACCACTTGCATAAGATGCATGATAACTTGCACAGGAGGAAGCCCCATCTATGCAAGTTGTAACCACCTATGTAGCTTGAGCTACCACCTGTGCAGCTTGACCTACCACCTGCGCAGCTTGAGGTACCACCTGCGTAAGACTCTTTCAGTTTGATTTTTAGGTTTCTATAAGGGTTTAGGATTTGGTGTTGACCCAAGGTTG
>MU225400.1:1698777-1731193 GCA_018584345.1 Thuja plicata | reverse complement strand
CTCCCACCATCCCTCCCCCCTACCCCTACCACCATCTCCACCATCTCTACCAGCATCCCTCCCTCCCCTTCGACCACCTCTCCCTCCACCACGGCCTCCCCTACCATGCCGTACTCGACGGGCCCTCCTCATAACAATCTTGGGAATAGGATGCGAGACATCTATCAAAGCAATAGGCCGATGCTGCAACCATTATGCATCAAACTGTGGTGTAGTGCCTGCAAAAGGAAATTCAACTATCAGTACCAGAGTAGATCAAGACATAAAGTACCATAACAAGATATGAGCAATAATAACAGAACAAAAATGAAGTACATAAGAATATCAAAAACAACACAAACCTGGGTCCACAGTGGCAGAGCACCAGCTCCATGCAACAGGAAGAAACCCTAAGAACTCAGTGCGAGCAACATCCAGTGACACTACAACACCCCAAACACGAGCATCCCTCGACCTTCGAGAAAAAAATGCATATGAATCTGATACATCTTGTTGCTCTCCAAACTAACATAACACCCTGTCGGTGTTATGAAAATCTATCATGTGTACATGATCACTCACATGACCAATCAAGTATCTCCATTGTCGACAAAAGGGGAGATGGATGTCCTCTCCATCCCAGATGGGAAAATATTTGTATGGCCTCCAGATAAAATATAGAATCATATCTAGCTATTGTTGCCAATATGAAAGATGACCCATATGAGTCTGGACAATCACACCATCATACATATACACATATGGCCTATCTGTTGGGAGAGCACGGGCACCAACAGGATGGCAGAATGTTATATGCTCCCATGCCCAAATCTGAAGTAAAGTAGCACTACAGCCGAGTGACTTACCATCTAGGTAAGCCACATATAACATGTGAAAATACATGTGGGCTAACATGCATGGGCCCCACGCAAAGATGGTATGGTCTCAGACCATACTTTGCAGGACACTACCAAAACCAACAAAAAACCACGCTGACATCGATTGGGGCATAGGATCCCACATATCAAAATACCCAGCAGTGTGGATAGTATATCAAGGCCTAAACCAAATCTCAACCAAGGAATGTCATAATCTCCTGCAAGCCTGAGCTGATCCCGAGGTAGACCAGAGAGCTCAGTCAAAGCAGTAACACGAGTGCGTGTAGAATACTCCACCAGCTCGCCCTAGATAGGGAGTTGGAGGATGTGATACACATCCTCCAAGGTCACGGTACACTCCCTAGTGGGTAACCAGAAAGTGCACATCTCAGAGTGCCAATGCTCTACAAGAGCAGAGATTAGACCCCTGTTGGTCGTGATCTCAAGCATATAACATATCCAGTACAATCCCAGATCACGAAGTACTGACCTCTCATCCTTGGTCAACTAGAATCGATACACGAGTCCCACCAGTCTGAACTCCCGATAGCGCAAGATATGCCCATTGAATTGCACATAGAGTAAAAAATAGGAAATTATTAGTTTCAGTCATTGAGAAAAGTAACAGAAGCTAAAAATAGCAGATAGCAGACAAAGACATCAGGCAGACAATGCTAAAAAATCAATTGCGGTAATAAACAGAGGCAAATGCGATACTTTTAAGCGATTGCAGAACATAAACTACAAGTGCAGCAGACAAATTACAATTGCGGCATTTTATACATGCAAGTGTGGCACCTTTATCAAATGCAGTAAATAACCAGCAATTGTGACATTTAAACCTCAATTGCGGAAAAATTGCAGCCAATTGCGGCACCTATGACAATTTTTCAAAAAGTACAAATTTTAAAAGCCATAAATAAAGCAATAAATGACACGCAAAGTGAGAAAACTCACCAGACGTCCAGATCTAGTAGGTCTGCGGTACGTACGGACTCGGTCAGAAATGTGCACTACGCCAGGAAGGCCCGCCATCACTCGAAAACATGAAGAAAAAGAAGGCAGAAATCAGAAACCAACTTACCAAGATAATCAGAGCTCCAAATCGCAAAGTGACAAATGAAGATCTCTCTTAGCTACTTATAGAGGTTCTGAGAAACCCTAATTTCACCCAGGAGCTCCGAAATTTCTTCCCATCCCCAGAAACGTCAATGGTCAATTACAGGGGCATTTTAAAGTATTTTTCAAATTTGTCAGCTACCCAGTTCCAGAAATTGTAGTTTCAACAAACCAACGCTCGTCTCGCGACTTTTCGCTCAAATTTGTTGAGGGGGCATAAATACACCTTCTAAATGTCGGGGCAAGCTGGGGAAAAATCAAAGAATCTTTGGCATAGTGTGACAAGTCACATCACATCAAAGAGGGGCAAATGTAAACACCCTAAAATGGATAGGCTTGCGAGTTTATATTAAAAACACTAATTCTCATCTATTAATTAATGGTTTTTTAATCATTAATTAATTATCTATTTTCCTCTAAATTCATTCTCCAAATCATCTAATCAAATTCCCAAAATTAATTAAATAATTAATTTTATTTAATTAAATAATTAATTTTATTTAATTAAATAATTAATTTTATTTAATTAAATAGCTTTAATTTATTAATTACCATTAATTGATTAATTAAACTCAATTTCCTATAGTTTAAATTCAAATATTTAAACTTACTAATTAAATTCTTCCAATTAAATTAATTTCAATTAATTTAATTTAATTTCATCAAATAAAACAATTCCTAATAAAAAAGAATTCAATTATCTCACATGTTGAAAATAATTATTAAATAAATGAATTAAATATTCATTTATCTTCAAAGAGATAACTCCAATCAGATCATATGGGTTACTCCACCCAGCTCTCCAGTCCACATGGGTAACTTCACCCACCTCTTTAGTTCAAAAAGGTAACTCATAATTAGCTCTTCAGTTAACCAAACTTTATCTCCTCTTTACCAAATGAAGAGGTGGAGTTTATTGAGGACCTCTTTTGTTCCTTTTGATCTCAACCGTTCATCTCCCCATCTCTGGGATTGATCTCAACCGTTCATATCATCACCAATTCCCATATAATAAACACTTCATAACCATTTGAAGGATCTAGGATTTCAAGCTCTCATGCACCATTACTCTGTCAGTTTGGTTCTAGCATTCAAGCCATCTTGTGATCACACACCTATTTCAATTAGCAACTTCTCAACACTTCTTAAGTCATAGACGTTGTCCCGCCAATACTGAGCATCAATAAACAACATTTCAGAAGGAGTAGAGATAGATAATAGAAGCTTCAAGCATCATGAGGTTTGCATTCATTTTTTTTCCTTTCTCTTGCTTATACATTTTATTGATTACGTTTCATTTCTATTCATTTGGTAGTATCGTGTATTTGGTTTATGTCAATTGTGAAACCTTTGCTACTGACCCTTTCCTTTGGAAAGCTTGGGAATCCCTGGATCACAAATCAAAGAAGAGGCATACACCTGTCACTCTCCATCCTATGTACGAGATGGGTGAATGGTGCTAAAAATATTGTACCCTTTGTGTTGGGCACTACAACCAAAGAAAGTATACATAGCATCACTCTCCGTACCAAAGGTGTCGGACCTACTAGTATGGCTGCCAATGATATCTGATCTGATCAGGTCCTCATTTGTGGTACCTATCCCAAACAATACTCCATATCTACAAAAACCTCAGGCAGACCCCATGGTACTCTAGGTCTGACAGGCTCACCTCAGACCGGAAGTCATAGGATCCTATACACATCCTCTAGAGTGATCGTGATCTCTCCTGACGGAAGATGGAAGGAACAAGTATCCTCATCCCATCTCTCTATCATGGCTGATATCATGGACCGATGGAACCTTAGCTATGGTAAGACTGCTACCCAGCACAATCCCACATCTCTCAATAATTGTATCTCATCTCGCTGTAGCTTAGAGATACTCCCTCTAACAGATAGTAATAACCCTCCAAAGGGATGCTCTCGAAGATGAACTGGATCTTGCAAGCACAAACATGAATCATATCAGTACTTCTAAATAAAAAATCTTCTGTATCCACTTGACCTGGTCAAGGTTGACCTTTTTGGGTCAAGGTCGACCTTTTTGCGTCAGGGTCAACCTTTTTGGGTTAGGGTCGACCTTAGTGGGTCAGGGTCGACCTACCCCCAAAAAGGACAAAACCTTCCTAGTCAAGGTTGACATTTTTGGGTCAGGGTCGACCTTACCGGGTTAGGGTCAACCTTATTAGGTCAGGGTCAATCTTCCCTATAAAAATATGAAATTTTCAATCACAAGTACTAAAAATAGGAACTTACCTCGGGCAGTGGTTGTCTGCTGGCCAGGCGCTCCCTCAGAACCTCCATGCGGCTCGCTCAAAATTCCTCTCTTTTCAGCATCCTATCTCCTTCCCCAAACTCTAAAAATGGTAAGAATGAGGTGGTAAGTGTCTCTTTCTCTTATTTATAGGCAGTAAATTAGGGTTTTACTAGGGTTTCATTTTAAATTATTTAGGTTAAATTTGAATTTTTTCTTTATATGCATTTAGATAGACATCTATTTTTTTCATCATAACTTGAGTTTGGTAGCTCTATTTTCAGTGCTGTTAGAGGTGTTGGAATCATGATTCGGATACCTAACCTCTTAAATCAGTTTAGGAAGGTTTAGGACCCTTCTAACTAGTTTGGTAAAGGATGTTTTCAACAAATTGCATATTTTGTATATAGAAATCACCTTATCACCCTGTTTCACCTTCCATGAATTAGTAAGCTGAATCAGGGGGGGCATAAGGGGATTTATATAATTCTTAAGATAATCATAGTAAGACTTAGGTTCTCTTTGGATTTTCATTAACCTCGTGTGCTACAGGTTGCAGATACTAATGGTTTCTTGCAGATCTTTGCATTGAGGACTTGGCTATATCCTTTTTATACTTTATGAAGTTTTCTTACTTTAGCTTTCATATTCATGTAGCATCATATCTAACCTAAAGTGGGGGATAAATGTATCATCTTAAAATGGAAGCACTTCCATTTTGATAGGTTTAGCACCCTCATTTAGTAGGTTTGCATCTGTGCTTGATTATACATGTGTAGGTGAAATTAGGGTTAGGATCTAGTGGATCCTCCTATATTCCCCTCTCTATGAATCTTATTTCAAGGTAGGACCTATGTATTGGTCCTCTTGGGCCTCATCCTACTCTCTCCCTAGGCCTCTAGGCCTTCTTAACATTCTGGTATATTCCCCCACCTTCCTAGGTCCCCGGCTGACCTGGGAACCTCTCAGCAACTATCTCGTGACCTGCGTGAAACCTCAGGTCAGGGTTGAGGTTGACCCTGACCTAGGTCAGGGTCAAGGTTTACCTTGACCTAGGTCAAGGGTGAGGTCAACATAGACCTCTGTCGGGTGTTGGTCCCCTCTTTCAAATCTGGAGCTTATCGGGGTCTGAAACTTAAAATAGGTCCCCGGGTTCGGATGCGGAAGTGTTTTCTCCAATATTTGAATTAATACATTCCCTCCTTGGTTGGTGATTGTGATTGGACCATGATTTGAGGTATAAATTGAATTAGGATCCCTTGCATTTCCCTAGGAGACCTATGTTGAGAGCTCTATATAAACACTCTCTTTTGCCTTCATTTGATCATGAAAGAAAATCGGGAGATGACATGATGAAATGATGATGAAAACAAGCAAGAGGATGATATATAAGGACAATCTAGGAGGACATATCATCATCTTCAATCAAGCATTTTTGAGGACAAGCTATGGTGGATCTTCATTGAAGCAAGAAGGCTCTCTCTTTAGATCTACTATTCTCAACATTCAAGCATTCAGAGGACATTATCATGGGGTAGCAATTATGGATTGTGAGTTGATAGGAATAATTTTAGCCTTGGGGGCTTGGTATTATTTCTTTGTCATATTCAAAACTATGCATTTCTTTCTCATTTCCATGTTATGTTAGGATTGCTAATCTAGAATATTAGATCTTGACATTGCATGTTTAAAGACTCTTTTCAAAAGAGCAATACACACACACTATACATTCTATATTTGGCTATTCGTGGAGGTGGAGATCACCAAAATGGGGGTTTGACTAAGGAAAAACCCTATATAGCCACCCCAAACCCCTCTTTTTAGATATTTTCAGGTGCTATTTTTAGGAATTACAGGTATAGAAGAGAAAATTTTAGACCAGATTTGGATACCATTTTTAGCGAACTATTAGGATCCACAAACAGATTTTCTATCGACACTGTGTAGGTCAGGGTCGACATTATTGGGTTAGGGGGGATATTTGTGGGTAAAGGTCAACCTTTTTCATAAGACGACATCGAAAAAGAAAAATATTTTTGGATTTTGTTCGTCTCTGCATTCTAGTTCGGGATCAATTGTCAAATTTTTCAGAAATTCAATACAGACCTCAAAAAATAGATTTTTCTAGATATTCTATGTTATGAGGTAGGTATCTTATCCCACTATTCTTTACATGCTCCTTTCAATCATTTTTATCATAATAATTAAGTGTAAGAAACTAAAAATTGGCTTTAGGATTTCTCTCTCATCTCATTATGCAAATCTTATTCAAGCAATCCTTTATGAGACCAATTTTATATATTACAAATTTATCTTTAGTTTTGAATAGGTAGGTGTTAGTTTTTTCTTTGTGTTTTAGTTGGTAGTTTTGTTTCTTGTTTCTTTCCTCTTTTTTTAGTGTGTCTTTCTTTATTCCTTTTTGCTTGGTTGTTTTTTCCTTTTGTTTTGTAGTCTTTGGGTAAGTGTGTTTTTTTGGGGTTGTTCTTGACAAGTGCTCCATCCCAAATGGTCCTTGATGAGATGCAAAGGTATTTCTTAGTCAAAATTTCTAAAGAGATGTATCTTGCAAGAAGATGTATATGGGGATCAAAAATGGTGATACCTTTTTTCTGACAACCAAGGTGATGTTCAAATGTTGATCATCCTAAATCATGAGATATATTAAAATACAACATTAGAAACATTGATTTCTTGGGCATTTGTTAGTTAGAGTGAGCACCGACCTATTGACACGGGTACCCACTAGTCCCAGAACCCTTCTCCGTCTGCAACCTAAATTTTAAAAAAGAAAAAAGAAGAAGGGGGAGTAAGGAAAGAGAGAATAAAAGGAAAATAATGTGAAGGAAAAATGAATCATTCAAAGCAATGGTCACTACAGTGATCAAAATCTTATACCAAGGTAGCACAGTCTAAGCACTGCCTAGGTTTATCAAAAGCAATAAAATGAAGGAATTCAAGAATTAGCATACTCAAAGCACAAGTGGCTTGGACTAGTTACCAATCAAGAAAGAAGAAATAAATCCAAAGAGAGACCCCTCCAAATACCTCTACTTCAAATATCATTAGAGGATAGAGAAGGGTGACTCTAGCAATCTCTACCAGGCCTATGGATGCCTAATTGGCAGTAGAGCAAGGTTATATTGGGACTCAGGGGAAGCTTTGTCGGGGCTATGGATGCCTGATTGGCAGAAAAGCTCTTCCCAGGAATCCCTTGTTAACATTGTGAAGGTTGGTTTTGGCTGATATTCATTTAAGTTATCTTCATCAAAATGTCAAAGGAATAAACACACAATTGCATACACAGGAAGAAACAACAGAGGACTTCAATTTTGAGAGTTGGAAAAATAATATTTCCATGAGGGGTACTTGGGTTCGGTTTATTACAAGAAGAGTTTCCATAAGTTTTTTGTTGATAAAGAAATGCCTTAGTCATTTCTCCTTTTTTCTGGGCTATTTGTTGTGCGTCCACAACACATGTCCCATTTTGGCCACTTGGCCTAATGGGGACCCTCTTTTTATATATAAGGTTTTGAAGTTTGGTAGTTTTTATGGTCTAAATTTATAATTTGGACCATTGTAAGAGTGGTGGCTTAGAATAGTTTCTTTCTTTCAATAACATGATGCTAACAAATGCATTTTCATGTAGGATACAAATATGTCAAATCCTCAACCAATGAAAAGAATGTCAAAAAAGACAACAACTCTACTAATGAAGTACCATTTAAAAGGATACCACATCCCCCACTAAGGTTGGCAATTTGCACGGTGAGATCACCGACACATACATAGGTCATGAAATATATTCCATAGGAAATGTCATTCAAACACCTCAAAGGAATGATTGTTGCATGTGAACACAGACAAAGTTTGCAACAAATGTCCCAATTCAAAGAAAATATGAAGAAAATCATGAATGGTATTGGAGGAGTTTATAAGTTTGAAACATGCCTTTCCGAGTTTAGGGAGAGGCAATAGGGAAAGTTGAATTTATGAAGTTGCTCAGTTTTGATAAAGTCCAAGAAGTTGCAAAGGGATTTTTCAAAGCTCACCTTGGGGTCTTGCCAAAAATTCATTTTGGACTTAGCCATTTTTCAAGTCACAAGGTTTTACTTGCTAGATTTTTTGCAGTTCAAATTTGCTAGATTTTTTGCAGTCCCAATTTGTTGGATTTTTCATAGTCCGAACTTGCTAGATTTTTTGGAGTTTTGGACTTGTCGGATATTTCCCTGTCTAAACTTGATTGATTTTTCATAGTCCAAACTTGCTGGATTTCTCAGAGTTTCAGACTTGTTGGATTTTTTGTAGTCTAAATTTGCTAGATTTTTTGCAGTCCAAATTTGCTGGATTTTTCACAGTCTGAACTTCTTGGATTTTTTGGAGTTTCAGACTTGCTAGATATTTTGGAGTCTGAACTTGCTATATTTTTTGGAGTTTTGGACTTGCTGGATATTTCATTGTCCAAACTTGCTGTATTTTTTTAGAGTTATGGCTCTACTAGACTTTTCAGAGTTTCAGACTTTGATAGCCTTTTTGGACTTCAAAAGTCTAAAATTTTTCGAGTCATAAGGATCCATACTTAGCCATTTTTCCAAAGGCAATTTTTTTGGCATTTCGACCTTTCGACCTTTTCGGCCCTTTCAACCTTTTTGGCCCTTTCAACCTTTTTGGCCCTTTCATCCTTTTTGACCTTTTCAACCTTTCAGCCTCTGAAAGGGCTGAAACTTTGACTCCTCCAATTTTTGATTCCAACACTTAGCAAATTTTGACACTTGGAGATTTTTGGAGGAGAGGTCGGGGTCCAAAATTCTAGGTTTTCCAGTCAGATCACATTTTTGCACACTAGTTGAACTCCAGATCAAGTTGACAGTTAACTTGAGTTCATTTTGGAGGGACTAAGGTTCCCCTATCAGTCCCCACCGCAAGAAGATCCCAAATATGAAGATTCCAAGAAGACCTCCAAAAATCAAGAAGACGACTCCAAGTTCTGAGAAGAAACCCACCTTCTTTTCTCTTTCTCTTCTTGGAAAGTTTGACCCTCCTTGCATGGGAAAACTAATTGTAAATGGATTTAAGAATCCATGCAAGTTATCCAATATGAGTTACCAGTAGTTTCCTTTTAGCAAAGTTTTAGTTTTAGCTTATGTTCATTAATTTAGACTCTCTGATTCCCTAATTTTAGAATTCAGAGTTGTAGATCAAAAAACCTATATATTGTAATCACAAATCAATGTAAAGGGTCAAATTCTTAATGCAATAAAAATTTACATTTGGTGCTTCAATTGTGTTGTGTGAATTTCTTCTCCCTATGATAAATTATTAAATGTATGCTTGCATTATTCATTATTTTCAAAGAGCCTCTTGTTTATTCTGCTTTGAATTCATGTTTCTTTAGTTGGATTTTGCTATTGTTTTCTTACCTTGTTGTGACGAATGTGTGGAAGAGATCATCTTTGGTCTTAATGATAAATTTGTCTCATAGGTGCGCACATCTTGGTGGCTTCACGATTTTATTTATTTTGAATATCTTGCACGAGTGAATGTACATTCTCTCCAAATGCTTGCATTCATGGGATAGTGAATTGTGACTTTGTCTAATTTATGCTTTGTGGGTTTGTTCCAAATCTCCCCATCATTCAATTCACAAGAAAGGGTTCACAACAGTTTATGTACATAAGATTTCATTTTCAGCTATTTGTTTCATTTCTCATTACTCTATTCTCTATTACATTTTGTTTTCAATTCTGAAAATCTACATCTTGGAAAATACAAAATTGCATTTTATTTACAACACCCATATATGTTAAAATGGAAAATACCAAAAAATAACTAAAGTGTTTTGTATTTTGATTTCTTGAATTTACTAGCAAAGGCCTCCTTGTGAACATTCACATTTATCTTCAACTGAGTAACCAAGCAGGTTGTGACCTGACCCTAGAGAACCTTAGGAATAACCTCGTTATTCTATCAAGAGAGGAAATTGAATCTTGAGATCCTAGGAAGTTGGCTTGTGTCAAAAAAATGCTCAATAGTATGTATTAATTTGAATATTTGAGAAAACACTTCTGCATCTAGACATAGGGACCTATTTTTAAGTTTAGAACCCCGATAAGCTCCAGATCTAAAAGCGGGGACCAACACCCAACATAGGTCAAAGTAGACCTTTATGTTGACCTAGGTCAAGGAAGACCTTGACCTTGACCTAGGTCAAGGTTGACCTTGATTTTGACCTAGGTCAAAATTGACTTCAACCAAGACCTGAGGTTTCAAGCAAGTCACCTTGAGAAATCTACAAGATTCCCAAGTCAGCCGGCGACCTAGGAAGGTGAGAAAACACACCAGAATGTTGGATAGAGGCATAGAGGCCCAAGAGGAGGTATGATGAAGATTAGGAGAGCTAGTACATAGGTTCTACCTAAAAATAAAGCCATAGAGAGGTAAATTAAGGAGGATCCATAGGATCCTAACCCTAGTTTCACCTAGAAATGCAGAATCAAGTGCAAATGAAGCCTAGATGCATATCTAATATGAAAGTGTACTAAACAAGGGTGATAAACCTAAAAAAATGGAAGTTCTTCCATTTTAAGATGATACACTAAGATATGAAATCTTGTGCATGATATGCAAACTAGAGTTGAAAAGGATAGCTAGATCCCAACTAGACTGAACTAAACTAAATAAGGCTCAGCTAAGTAAACTTAAGCTAGACATGAATGAAAAAACATGTGCATGAATATGTTGGAAGTATTAGGTTCTGAGAGGGGGGTGAATTAGTCCAAACAAGAAATAAACAAATTCAACCACTAATTTAAATAAATTTTGAATTACTTTCCAAACCAAAAATCATATAACTAATGTAAACACATAAAAGAAAGTAATATCAAGCATCCACAAAATCATCACACATGACATAGATATTTTATCATGAAAACCAATGGTTAGAGGGAGAAAACCACAGTGGGGATGACACCCACAAGCCCAATACTATAATAAATGAGTTTTCCGTATTAAGAGCTACAAATACCCTTTTTGAGGGTTCACCATGTTAGGAGTGATTAGTAAATTGTTAGGAGTACAATAAAATAAGTTATGATCTTTCTCTCTAGAGGATTTCAAAACCCAATTAAGAGTCCACTCGATTAAGGGATTTACAGAAGGAACCTGTTAAAGTTCACCCGGTTAAGGGATTTTTCTTGCTGCAACTATTAGGGAACAAAAAGATGAGTGATATGGATGAAGCACTAATTTATTGTTAGATCCAATATATTATTTTTACTCTATAAGTCCCCTCTTCTCTCTCTCAATTACCTTTTTTATCGCAACCTTAAATTGAAATTACAAAACCCTAATTACATCACCCACAACAACAATAACTACAACTTCTCTTTTTTAATATGAGGAGTTACCAATACATACACAAATTGAAATAACATCAAACATACCAAAAACTATCTTCAAATACTTTCTCATGAAATCACCATGTGCCAAAGTGATAATCTTGATGAATAATTTTTTTTATCATCACTGTGTTAGATCAAGATAAGAACTACAAGTTATATCTCCAAAGTAGTCAAACGTGTTTTGACTTCTCCAATGTAACACCTCAAATCCATCTTAAATAATTGTATTAATCACATAAATGTCAAAACATTAAATCCATAACCTCTACTCCATGTCATCATATCATTATAAATCATCATACATACTATTCCGCTCATCGATCTATGATTTACCAACCGTTACTCAAGAACTCTTGAGTTCTACCCGTCTTAATATTTGTGACAACAAAAACTCTTTTACTGATCAACCAAATGAGTTTTGGTTGGAACCAAACTAAAATCTAACACATGTTGATGTTGTATCTGTGACGTCTTTGTTAGAAATAACAGTCCACAAACACAACTGAGAGGGGGGTGAATTAGTTGTGATAGAGAATATTAAACTTAATAAGCCAAAACTTCAATGCAAATGATAACACAATAAATGCCAACACAATAACATAATACTTGTCAAGGAAACCATGTTAAAGGTGAAACCCTGGTCAGAATTAGCACCCAAAAATGATGTAGTGAGAGTATAGTATCTCTGTTAAAATATTTAGCCCTATTAGGAGCTTATTACAACATTACAGTACATAGTCCTTGTTAGAGGACAAACCCTGTTAGGAGTCAAGAGTAATAGTGGGATCACTATCTAGGCACACTTCCCAAAGAAGGTTAAAGACACCCTCAAGGATTAACAATCTGAATAAATGTATATAGAAAATATACAATCCAGTGAACTGTCTGATAACAACTATCTTTTCTTGGTCAGTTACAGTGAAGTATTATAATCACCAACTCTTCTCTACATCCAGCAGTCAAACAAGCCTCACAACTTCCACACTTCTCTATCTTCATAATTATCTTCTCATCATACATACATCTTTTCAAAATAAATGATCTATCATATATACCCTATTAAAATAATTGATTAGGTCATACAATTAAGATTTCACAATATACAAGCTATTATTTAACCCCTTGCTAAGATACACAAGGTACCTAAAACAAGTAAACATCAATTAAAATATATTAGATATAGTCCAAGATTCATAATCCACGCTCACAATCCATAATACATGCTACATCTATGAAGTTGTCCCCAAATAGGTCTCCTCCAAAATACACACCATAGATGATGTCACCAACATGTCCACAAAAATTGATCAACAATGAACATACCTCAATATGTCTTCTGTCATCCCTTAATCTTGCATCACCTGTAATATCTTTGCCTGAAATATATACCCAAAATATAGAGAACTGCTCTTTCAAGCATCACTATTACAGTCTAGAAACCATTCTTCACTAAAAAATTTGTAACATTACCAATATGCAGTATTAATCCAAGAGAACTTAGGAATAATGTCATCACACATCCTTTTCCATATCATTGTCTTCGATCATTTTTGATAATCCATATAGTGTTTGTACTCTTCTGTCAGTCATCATACAATAGTAATAACTAAGTTTTTCTCTCCACAAAAACATATGTTGTCATCAGTGACAAAATATGAATAGCAACAACATTAGTAGTACCTAAAAAATCTGATATCATCCAACAATCTCCCCCTTTTGCATTGATGGAAACATATGATAAAATCCATGAACCAAAAAATTCTCTCTCTCAATACAATCTTCTCAATATCCTCAAAACAAATCTCCCTAAAATAGTAGGCATTTTCACATAGAATCTTTCCCCCTTTGGAAGTAATGAAAAAGGGTGCCATAACTCATCTATAATCTTTTGTAAGGTGTATATTTTTTAAATCTTCATGTCTAACAGATAGGTGCAAATATCACCCAAAAGTGCTCAATAGTGTTCCTACGATCACTCGCCCTAAGGAGTAGATCCATACATCAAGTCCAGAAAATGATATAACTCTGAAAGCCACTAGACTGATGCATGCTAGCATCAATCAATTACCACTGCGAGGGGATCTCACCCTAAGCATGCTTCTGAGATATTCAAAATCATCTTTTGACAAAGGTTTTGTAAATATATCTGCTATCTATTCCTTTATGCTAATATACTCTGGTCTAATCTCTTTCTCTACTATCTTCTCCCTCAAGAAATAAAACTTAATTGAAATATGTTTAGTCTTTGAATGCATTACAGGATTCTTAAAAATATTCATTGTGCTAGTGTTAGCACAATGGATAACCACTGGCTCTTCAAAAATCATTCCAATGTCCTTCAGCATTTGTTTCATCCATACAACTTGTGTACAATTTATTGCATAATAAACATACTCCAACTCAATAGTAGACTGAGAAACACAGTCTTGTTTATTACTTAACCAAGAAAATAACCTTTTTTTCCAAGGAAAAGTTCTCCATGACTTGTACTCTTTCTATCATCCACATTACTTTCCCAATCAACATTAGTGTAAGCCTGTAAAATAAAGTCATCTTATTTTTCATACCACAATCCATATTCTATTGTTCCTTTCAAGTATCTGAAAATTATTTTCACAACAACAAGGTGTGCCTCTTTAGGATCTTCTTGATATCTTGCCACAATTCCAACTATATTGGAAATATCAGGTCTAGTGTGAGTTAGATATTTTAGGCCACCAATCATGAATCTATACTTTGTTTGAAAAATACTTTGAGTCTCATCATTACTAGTCAGTTTGTATCTAGTCACCATGGGTGTCCCAATAGGTTTACAATCTTCCATTCCAAACTTCTTCAATATTTCCTTAAGATACTTGGTCTGAGATATAAAAATACCATACTTTCTCTGATTAATTTTCAAATCAAGAAAAAATTTCATCTCACCAATCATTGAAATTTTAAATTCATTTTCCATTTCTTTAGAGAACTTATTACTCATCTTATCATTGCCTCTAAAAAAGATATCATCAACAAAAAACTTCTATGATCAAAATTACATCTTCATCAGTTCTTAAATATAAATTCTTTTTTGCATTTCCTTTTCTAAAACCAAGAGGAAGTAGATAGTTGTCCAGTCTTGCATACCATGCTATCAATGCTTGTTTTAGTCCATAAAATTCTTTCTTTAACTTACAAACCATGTATGTTGGATATTTTCCCTTGTGCCAATAGTTGAATGTATGTTTTTCACTGATGATAACATATAGTATACATTAGTTTACTATATTCACTTTTCAATATGAATATGTTGAAGCCTTGTGCAGTTGTTTTTATGTTTTGGACAGTTATTATACCATGTTCATACACGCAGATTCAAAAGCTTAGTTACAGTTGAGTTACGTTACTCTATTTACCAGCCACAGTTTCAAAGGATTTTTTTCATAAAGTCGATAGTAATTTTATTAATTCTTTAATTGCGCCTATCTATGGGATATGCGTGTTTAGATTCATGTTTAGTTATGAGTAAAAGATAATTAACCAAAGGCCCTAATCATGTTTCATCCAAAGCATGAAATTTGGGTAATTTTGGTGGAGCCGACTATGTGAAATAATGTGTCTATTCATTTTGAGTTGTGCGGTTCTAATTATGTTGTGTGATTAGTTTAGCCAACAAGATAAGCATTGAAGGGACTCCTACAACCAACGTGATCATATATTTTGGAGAATATACATATAGAAATTCATTTGAGATCACTAAGTGTGAATGATAAGAAAAGAGAAAGAAAAAGAACAAAATAGAATACTGATTGTTTTGGGACAGTAAAGCTATTTCATTCATCAGTTAAAGATCTATGTGAAGAAGTAGAGAGTGCATACAATTCATTGGATCTGATCAAGGCAACAGGTCTACTCAAACAGTTCATTATTAGATATAGTGTATATATATTTTACTAAAGGTTGTAGCCTTCATCATTTTAGTAGTGTGCTTTTGGATAGTGGGTCCTCACCCCTAATAGGGTTAATTGTAAAAGACTCCTAACGGGTTCTGACCCTTAACTAGGTCACTATGCTTATTGCATTGTAAAGATCAAATCCTAATAGGGTAGTAAGATCTTCTAACAAGGATTATTATACTCAAGTATAGTTCTTTGTGGGTGCTAATTCCCACTGTGGTTTTTACCTATTTTGGTTTCCCCATAACCAAAATTGTGGTGTTCTATTTTGTGTTATCTTATTATATATATGCTTAATGATATTATGTACTTAATTGGATAAAATAATTGAAACTAGTGGATAACTGATTCACACCCCCCCCCTCAGTTATCCCTTGGGACTATTCCAACAACTGGTATCAGAGCCAAGTTCCTTGGAAAGAAATCCTAACAGCTTAAGGTAGATCAAATGGCATACTTCAGGAAAGAGAGTCCTAAGTTTGATGGAGAGAATTATCTTGACTAGAAGAAAAAAATGATAACACATCTTCAGTGCATTGGTTTGAGATATATGAGGTTAATACTCATGCAATTGATGTTCCTACCTTGAAAGACCTTGTAGAAGAAGACTCTACTAACAAAAAAAATGAAGTATTCACCCAAAATGTAATTGCCAAAGAAGCCCTAATCAGTGCCTTATTTGACAGTGAATTTTTTGAGATCAACAAGGTAGACAAAGCTTATTCAATATGGAAATACCTAGAATACATGTTTGAAGGAGACATCCAAGCCAAGAATGTGTGTAGAAAGACATGCAAGAAAAGATACAACAGTTTAGAGATGCTATCTGAAGAAAACATCAGAGCTTACAATGAGAGGATTAATGAAGTAGTCTTAGCAATCAAAAACAATGGTGGAGAAATTTCAGAGGAAGATATAATGGACAAACTGGTGACTACATTGACAGTAGATTATTAAAGAAAGATAAACATCTTGGATGAAACCATGCAATTCTCAAAGGACTTCAAAAGAGAAACCTTAATCAAAAAAATATCAACATTTGAGATATCAAGATTGAAGACAAAACCTAAAATTGAAACAAATTTCAAAGCCTCAGTCCATGGTAAGAGATCCTTGAGCATCTCTAGTAATATTGAGAAAGAAGAAGTTGATACAGAACTAGAAGAAATCATTGCTATTATTGCTAAGAAATAAAGGAAAGGTAAAGGAAAGTATGAAGGACAGCTACCATTGAAATTTTTTTCATGCAACAAAGTTGCCCACTTTGCATCCAAGTGCCCTACAAGAGTCAAGAAGTTTAGATCAGATTACAAACCCAAATTTACTAAGGAATTCTATCATGCTTAAGATGGTGTGACTACTGATGATTCAGGAGAAGATGAAATTGGATTCATTGCAATTAAATATAATGAAAAATGATTGACAAAATAGAAATTGAAGATGAAAATAAAGCACAAGAATTGGCTTTAGTTTCACAAGATGACATCAGAATAGACTAGATAATAGACAGTGGGTGTTCACATCACATGACAGGAGACAAAGAAAGGTTTGTACATCTAGATATGTACAAAGGTGGAATGGTTAGATTTGGAGATAACAATCCCAAACCTATCATAGGTAGAGGATCTATCACCTTAGATGGAAAGAACAAGATAGACGATGTTCTATATGTTGATGGTTTACATCATAAATTACTAAGTGTTGGACAGTTGCTTGATAAAGGATATCAGTTAGAATTTAAAAATAGCAAGTGCATTATTAACAACAAAGAAGGAGACATGATTGCATCAGGTTCAAAGACCAAAGGTAATGTTTTTTAACTTAACTCCGAAGTAAGTTGTTTTGTTGCAAAAGTGGATGACAGTTGGTTATGGCACAAAAGACTTTGTCATATCAATTTTGACAAAATAGTAAAGATAAGAAATGTAAAGGCAGTAAGAGACCTTCCTAGTATTGCAAGACCTATTGATACTATGTGCAGGGAATGTGTGATGGGAAAGCATGTGAGGACCTCATTCAGAAGCAAACAAAACTCTACAGAGAAAAAGTTAGATCTACTGCATACAGACTTATGTGGACCTACTCAAACAAGATCATACTATGGTGAAAGGTATTTCATTTTGTTTGTTGAAAATTTCTCCAGAATGATGTGGGTTGCATTCTTGAAAGACAAATCTAAAGATTTTGAGAAGTTCAAAATAGTCAAAGCTAAAGTTGAAAAGGAGTCTGGATTAAAGATAAAATGTCTGAGATCTGATAGAGGAGGAGAATTCACCTCTGACAAGTTTCTTGAGTACTGCGAAGAACATGGGATCAAAAGACAACTAAGTGCACCCAGAACCCCTCAAAAAAATGGAATTGAAGAAAGGAGAAACATGATAATACTTGACACTATGTGCACTATCATGATTGAAGGAAAAGTTGCGCACACCTATTGGAGAGATGCAATCAATAAAATAGTATATACTATCAACATAATTCAACTAAGACCAGGTGCAAATAAAACACCTTATGAACTTTGGTTTGGTAATGTACCTACAGTAAAATACTTCAGAATATTTGGAAGAAAATGCTACATCTAGAGAGATGATGGTGTTGGTAAATTTGATGCTAGAAGCGATGAAGGTATTTTTCTTGGTTACTCTACTAAGAGAAAAGCTTACAGATGCTTTAATTTAAGGTTGAAGAAAATCATTGAAAGTGCACATGTGAAGATTGACGAGAAGTTCATGATTCAAGAGAGATATTATGAATATGCACCTATGATTGAAGAAGAACCTAGACCTATCAATAAAGAAATAGTTATTGAATAAATGTTTGACTGTATTGATGTATGATGCAATAACCCTGAACCAAGTCAAGAAGAATCACATATCACAAATGAGAGTGTCACACCTAAAATCTCAAAATACACATCTAGATACCATTCAAAAGAAGATATCATTGGAGATCAGAGCAATAAAGTTTTGACCAGATCCAGAGAAAAAGGTTCAACCGTTGATGCAGAGGTATGTTTACTTTCACAAATTGAACCCTTAAGTGTTGAAGATGCATGTAATGACTCAGATTGGAAAAATGCAATGAAAGAAGAATTAGATAAAATAAATAAGAATGACACATGGGAATTGGTCCCTAGACCTTGTGGCAAGAACGTGATTGGAACTAAGTGTATATTTAGAAAAAAAAAATGAATGAATATGGTATAGTGATAAGAAACAAAGCAAGATTTCATTGTAAAGGATATGCGTAGAGAGAAGGAATTGACTATTCTGATACATTTGCACCTGTGAGCAGACTAGAAGCTATAAATTTGTTTTTGGCTTATGCAAAATTCAAGGACTTCAAAGTATATCAGATGAATGTTAAGTCAGCATTCCTGAATGGTGACTTAAAGGAAGAAGTCTATATAGAGAAGCCTGAAGGATTCAAACTTTTAGACAAACCAGACATGGTATGCAGACTAAAGAAAGCCCTCTATGGACTTAAACAAGCCCTAAGAGCATGGTATGAGAGACTTGATGGTTACTTGACAAATATTGTATTCAAAAAGGGAGCAATAGATTACAACTTATTCATCAAAGAGAAACCTAAAGGACTATTACTTGTTGTTATCTATGTTGATGACATTATTTTTGGAGGTAATGACAAGATTAGTGCAAAATTTCCAAAGAGATGTAGAGTGAATTTGAAATGAGAATGATTGGACCTATAAAATACTTTTTAGCATTAAATGTAAAGCAGAAAGATAAACATATATTCATAAATAAGTCTAAATATGTGAAGAGGATATTGAAGACATTCAAAATGGAAGATTGAAACCTAGTAAGCACTCCTATGATAACAGGAAGCAAGATTTATAAAAATGATGACTCCATAGTAGTTGACAAAACACTTTACAAGTCCATGATTGGAAAACTCATATATCTCACTCAATCTAGACCAGATATATCTAATGCAGTTGGCATTGTTGGGAGATTTACAGCTGAACCTAAACAGAATCACTTAATGGAAATAAAAAGAATATTCAGATATTTAAAGGGAACTATAGAATATGGTTTATGGTATCCTAATTCAGAAAATGTAGAACTTCATGTATACACAAATGTAGATTGGGCAGGTTGTGTTGATGACAAAAAGAGTACCTCAGGAGGAATAGTATTTCTTGGAGATTGGTTGGTTACTTGGACAAGAAAGAAGAAGAACTGTATTTCTTAGTCAACAATAGAATCTGAGTATGTAGCATTCGTATTGAATTGTTCAACAATGGTTTGGATCAAACATATGATTAAAGACTTTGGAATTTAGATTAATTATCCTATTATCATTCATTGTGACAACACTAGCACCATTAATATTTCAAAGAACCCTGTGATGCATGCAAAGACAAAACACGTAGAAATAAAATATCATTTTCTACGAGAAAAAGTTACAGAAAGAGAAGTGAAGTTGGATTATGTGAGGACAAAATATTAGTTGGAAGACATATTTATGAAACCTTTATCAAAAGATACTTTTGAGTATCTCAGGAAGAAGTAAGGAGTAATTCCCTTTCTTGAGTCTGATTAGAACTCACAAAAAATGCATCAGTCCATGGTAATTGATGAGTGGTTGATTACTCTACTTTTGGAGTAGTACCTATGCTTATTGTATTTGGCATCCTTTTCCATTGATGTCAAAGGGGGAGTATATAGTAAGGG
The DNA here is from genome assembly GCA_018584345.1 of Thuja plicata. Lineage (NCBI taxonomy): Eukaryota > Viridiplantae > Streptophyta > Pinopsida > Cupressales > Cupressaceae > Thuja > Thuja plicata. Next base: position 1,710,932 of record MU225400.1, on the reverse strand, counting down.
GGAGCATATAATCTAGAGGATTATATAGTCATAGAGTATTATAGTCATGAAAATAAAAACATAGTCAAAGGAGATGCAGTAGTGAAGAGGAACCTTGGATGAGGATATTGAGAAGATTGTAAAAAGAAAGAAGACACTTTTGGATTGATGGTGTTTTTAATCATATGTTTCCATCAATGTCAAAGGGGGAGATTGTTGGAGATTTTCCCTTGTGCAAATATTTGACTGTATGTTTTTCATTGATGACAACATATAGTATACAACAGTGTACTATATTCATTTTTTAGTATGGATATGTTGAAGCCTTGCATGGTTGTTTTCATGTTTTAGACATAGTTATTATACCATGTTCATACACGCAAATTCAAAAGTTTAGTTACAGTTGAGTTATGTTACTCTGTTTACCAGCCACAGGTTCAGAGGATTGTTTTTAGAAAGCCGACAGTAATTTAATTAATTATTTAGTTGCACCCATCTATGGGATATATGTGTTTAGATTCATGTTTAGAGTCAAAGATAATTAACCAAAGGAAATAATCATGTTTCATCTAAAGCTGGAAGTTTGGGTAATTTTGGTGGAGCTGACTATGCGAAATGATGGGTCTATTCATTTTGAGTTGCGTGGTTCTAATTATGTTGTGTTCTTAGTTTAGCTGACAAGAGAAGCATTAAAGGGACTCCTACAACTAACATGATCATATCTTTTGGACAAGATACATATAGCAATTCATTTTAGATCACTAAGTTTGAATGATAAGAAAAGAGAAAGAAAAAGAACAGAACAAAATGTTGATTGTTTTGGGACAAGAAAGCTATTTCATTCATCAGTTAAAGATCTATGTGAAGAAGCAGAGAGTGCATACAATTCATTGGAACTAATCAAGACAACAGGTCTACTCAAACAGTTCATTATCAGATATAGTGTATATCTATTTTATTGAAGGTTACAACCTTCATCATTTTAGCAGTGTGCTTTTTGACAGTGAGTCGTCACCCCTAACAGGGTTAATTGTAAAAGACTCCTAACAAGGTTTGACCCTTAACCAAGTCACTATACTTATTGCATTTTAAATATCAAATCCTAATAGGATTGTAAGATCTTCTAATAGGGATTATTACACTCAAGTATAGTTCTTTGTGGGTGCTAATTCCCACCGGGGTTTTTACCTATTTTGGTTTCCCCATAACCAAAATTGTGGTGTTCTATTTTGTGTTATCTTATTATGTATATGATTAATGATATTCTGTACTTAATTGGAGAAAATAATTGAAACTAGCAAAGAACTGATTCACCCCCCCCTCTCAGTTATCCCTTAGGGCTATTCCAACAATGTCTTTATCTTCTATCAAAGGAAATCCATCAAGTTTCTCTATGTATACTTCTTCTTCCAAATCTCCATTAAACAATGATGATTTCACATCCATCTAATATACTTTAAAGTATTTATGTGCAACATAAGCAATAAATAATATCACAACCTCTAGCCTAGCAATAGGAGAAAATTTTTCTTCAAAGTTTATGCCTTCTTGTTGCAAGTAGCCTTTACAAACCAATCTATCCTTATTTCTTACCACTGTTCCTTCCTCATCAATTTTTTTCTAAAAACCCATTTAGTTCCTATCACATTTTTGTTCTTAGGCCTTGGAACCAATTCCCAATTATTGTTTTTCTTTATCTGTTCATGTTCTTCTTCCATAGCTTTAGTCCAAGATTCATCTCTACATGCTTCATCAGTAGTTTTTGGTTCAAATTGAGAAATCAAACAAATTTCATCTCTTACTTTAGATCTAGTCATCATTCCTTTATTTTCACTACCAATGATTTGATCTTCAGGATCGTTCTTCTTAACATACCTCGGAGTCTTAGGAATCTCAGTAAGCTCAATTAATCCATCTTCAATCTCATCATCAACTGTCAAAGGTTATGTAGGTTTAGTAGGAACCTCATTTATTTCTACAATCAGACCACAATCATACATTCTTTCCTATATCTGAAACTTTTCATCTATCCTTACATTAGTGCTTTCAATCAACTTCCTCAATCTCAGATTTAAACATTTATATTCTTTTCTCTTAGTAGAATAACCAAGGAAAATACCTTCATCACTTCTAGCATCAAAATTCCCTATCACATCATCTCTTTTGATATAGCATTTACTTCCAAATATTATAAAATATTTTACATTAGATTTATGATCAAACCACAATTCATAAGGAGTCTTACTTGTACCTTCTCTCATGTGCATTATGTTCAAGGTGTACACAATAGTACCAAAAAATTCTCTCCAACGAACATGTGATATGTTTCCTTCCAGTAGCATAGTTCTTGCATCATCTAATATTTTTGTGTTCCTTCGCTCTTCTATCCCATTCTTTTGTGGTGTCATAGGTGCAAATATCTATCTAAATATTCAATGCTCTTCATAGTAGGTATTAAAAAAAACTGATGTAAACTCACCACCTCTGTCTGATCTCAAACATTTTATCTTCAAACCAGATTCATTCTCAACTTTTTCTTTGAATAACTTAAATTTTTCAAATGCTTCATATTTCTCTCTCAAATATGTAACACACATCATTCTAGAAAATTCATCAAAAAAAAATTTAAAGTACCTTTCACCATTATAAGATCTTTCTCTTGTAGGACCACATAGATCTGTATGTACCAGATCTAACTTCCCTTTTTCTGAATAAGATTTTATTTTAGAACTGCTTCTGCTTTGCTTCCCCATAACACACTCTCTACACATAGTGTTTGATGGTTTCATAATTTTAGATAGATCTCTTACATCATTTGTCATACATGCCTTCACAATATTATCAAATTTAACATGAAAAAATATTCTATGCCATAACCAACTATCATCAACCTTCGCAATAAAAAAATAAGCTTCAGATGTATTCAATTTAAATATATTACCTCTAGATTTAGTACCAGATGTGATCAAGTCTCCTGATTTACTTCTGATAGAACATTTCTCATCACTGAATTTCAATTGATAACCTCTGTCTACTAGGTACCCAACACTCAACAGATTATGCTTAAGTTCATCAACAAGAAGTACATTGTTAGTATTTGTCTTTCCATCCAGAGAAATAGATCCAACTCCAATGATAAGCTTAGTAGTATGGTCACCAAATTTAACAACACCACCATCATATCTTTTCAGAATGAAAAACTTATTTTTATCTCCAGTCATATGATGTGAACAACCACTATCTATAACCCATTCATATTTATTTTCAACATGATATACTAAGGATTTTTCTTCATGTATAGGTTCGTCATCCTTAATATAAATAAATATAATTACATCATAGTCAAAATCATCATTAGATACGTCTTCCCTAGCATAATAACATTTCTTGTCTTTTGAATACTTTGATTTGTAAAACTTAGGTTTATTCTTTGGAACCCTTATAGGGCATCAAGATGCAAAATGACAAACCTTGTTACATGAAAAACATTTCAAAGGTAACTTGCCTTCAAATTTACCCTTACCTCTCTTTTCTCTTCTAGTGATCAAGGCTACCACTTCATCTATCTTTCTTTCTTCCTCCTGTATATGTTCCCATTCATCAGCATAGTCACCATGTTCTTCTCTTAGGTCACTATTGTTGGTGCTTGCAATTCTAGATAAGGTCCTTTTTTTTCTATGGATAGTCGCCTTGAATGCTGAATCTACTTTAGGAAATAATCTCCATGTTTTGTAGCCTCAAAAGTAGTTATCTTTCCAATCAAGATCTCTCTAGTGAATTTCAGTGTCAAATTTATAATCTCCTCTATAGCTTGTACTTTTGTTTTGTATATAGGTGTCAAAGATATGAGTGTCTTTGCAATCACTTCTTCCTCACTGTAAATGCCTCTAGAGTATTTGATGCCAGTACCACTTCAGTAATTCTCTGTGCATATGCCTTAATGTTCTCATTGTCTCTCATCTTCATTGATTCCATCTTTGTCTTCAAGTTTTGTAACTTTTCCTATTTAGTAAACTTATCTCCTATATAAAGTGCTTCCAATCTTGTCCAAATCTCATGTGCAGAATCCAAGTCTTTTAATCCTATGAATTCACCTTTAGAAAGTGCACTAATCAATGATTCCCTTACGACCATATTACATGAAAATATCTTCTTATCATCTTCACCAGATTTCTCCAATTCATCCTCAGTCGTTGTCTTTTCTTTTCTTTTTGTGATCATCTAGTAGTCAAATCTCAAACATAGAAAATGTGTTCTCATATTGTTCTTCTAACTGTCAAATTTTTCAAGATCAAATTTTAGACTATCCTTCCTATAGTAATTCATCTTCAGGATCACCTTAAGCTATTAATATTTCTCTCTAAGGACCAGTAGCTTTGATACTAATTGTTAGGAATAAAAATACACAAGCACAACTAAGAAGGGGGGTGAATCAATTGTGATACAAAATATTAAACTTTAAACTTTATAAACCAAAACTTCAATGTAAATGATAACATAGTAAATGAAAACACAATAATACAATACTTTTTATTGAGGAAACCTTGTTAAAGGTAAAACCCCAGTGGGAATTAGCACACACAAATGATGTTCTAAGAGTATAGTATCCCTGTTAAAATATTTATCCCTATTAGGAGCTTATTACAACATTACAGTACTGTTAGAATAACTAAGAGGGGGGGTGAATCAGTGGCCTAAAAAATATTCCAATAATTTAACCCAAAAACTTATTACCACAATTATAATCCTCTAGTTATCTTCATTCCTACAAGATGAATGCCTTGAAATTATCTTATCAAATAACTACTTCTCAGAGTTCACTGTTATGTTGGAGATTTTCTTCTATGCAAATAATTGATTGTATGTTTGCCATTGATGACAACATATAATATACAATAGTGTTCTATATGCAATTATCAATATAGATGTTTTGGAGCTATGCGTGTTCATTTCCATGGTGTATACATGTTCTAGATGCTATGTGCATTCATGCTGAGTGAAATATGAAGTTTTAGTTGAGTTATGCTAATCAGTTATGACATTTATAGAGACTGAAGACTATCTATGAAGAGCCGATGTAATTACATTATTTCTTGAGTTGCACCTATCTTTGGGATATGCATGTTTTTATTCATGTTTAGTTATGAGTTAAAGATAATTATCTAAAGGCTCCAAACATGTTCTATCAGAATCGTGAAGTTGGAGTTAATTTGGTGGAGCTGATTTTGTGAAGCATCGCATCTATTCAGTCTAAGTTGCGTGTTTTTAATTAGGTTGTGTGGTTGATGTGGCTGACTAAAGAAGTATTTAAGGGAATCCTAGAGCTAATGAAGATCACATCCTTTGGAGAAGATACTTATAGTAGTTCATTTGATGAACACCAAGTGTGAATGAGAAGAATAAAGACATAAAAAGTACATAACATAATGTCCATTGTTTTGGGACAGTAGAGACATTTCATTCATCAAGAAAAGATCTATGTGAAGAAGTGGAAGTATAAAATACACTGGAACTTATCAAGACAACAAGTCTACTCAAATAGTTCATCTATCAGATATAGTGTATATCTATTCTACTGAAGGTTGCAGCCTTTATCATTTTAGAAGTGAGCTTTTAGACAGTGAGTCCTCACCCCTAACAGGGTTACTTGTAAAAGACTCCTAATAGGGTCTAACCTTTAACCAGGTCTCTGCACTTATTTCATTGTAAAGAAAAACTCCTAACAAGGTTGTAAGATCTCTTAACAGGGATAATTATACTCAAGTACAGTTCTTTGTGGGTGCTAATTCCCACCGGGATTTTTACCTATTTGGTTTCCTCATAACCAAAATTGGTGTGTTCTCTATTGTGTTATCTAAATGTGCATTTGCTTTATGTTAATTTATATCTAAGTAAATAAAAGAATTAAAATATCTGATAACTGATTCACCCCCCCCTCTCAGTTATCCTTTGGGAATATTCCAACATGTTAAACCTTATTCTTGTTAGGATTAGGTAATATTGAGAGGGGGGTGAATCAATATTACAACACTTATTGAAAATTTTCAGCCAATTAAACATTAACCATATGCTTGCAAAAATGAGAAGAACATAAGAAAATAACACATTACTCATAACACCATAATTTTTTGTTGAGGAAACCCTGACCAAGGGAAAACCCCGATGGGGATGGTACCCACAAGCATGTACTAAAGTATAGTGTCCCTGTTATGAGACCTAGCCCTATTAGGAGATGAATATTACATACTAGATTTTCTTGTTAAAGGAATAAAAACCCTATTAAAGGTATATAACACCTTGTAAGGGGCCAACTAAGCATACAACTCTTTCAATGTAATTTTGTTACAAAATATTATCAGTAATCAACAAAACAAGCATCTCTAATGCTTAGATAGTTCATGTTCATAGCTCATCCATGATCTCTATCATCCTTTGTTCTGCCATTTGTATCTCCTAAAAATAATATCATCCATACATCTGTCAATCATATATCATACTTTTCTCAACAAAAATATTTCCATATATATATATATATATATATATATCACTTTTCTTTACCAAGTCAGCTCTCTTAACCAAATATTACATAGTCGTATCTCAATATAAAATACATTGAATAAAAAAATATCAAATGCATAGTTGGCGTTCTTATATAATCAAAGTATAGGCTATCAAAAATCATAATCCAACTCCGATTTCCAGTAGTCCTCATCATACTCTCTGAATCATCGCTTCTATCTAGCTGCTCTATATCACTATTCTGTCGTTGTCTATCTTAAAATCTCTCTAACTTGCTATAAAAATTACCAAAACAAAATTTATCTTAGGTGGAGATCACATATACCCCATACCATCTTCCTCTAAACTTTCTTTCCTTAACTCATTGATCTCGATCTTCGATACCCAAAATACCTATATATCTCTGCTTCTATACTTAGTCGATTTTAGAGTCACCAAAACTTAACTTTACAGGAATCGATCTCTAACCCAGATGTGTTACCATAAATGAAAATAAAAAGTGAGTCACATCATACAAAATTTATCACTTTCCAAAAATCTCTCCCTTTGGCATTGATGGAAACAATTTAAAAAAATGACTAAGTGTTCCAACAAAACAAAATAGTCTCTCCTTATTTCTCTATTATCTTCTCCTTCTCCTTATTCATTTTACTCTTCTTTATTCTCCCATTCATTTTTCTTCTCTTCTCCCCCTTTGACAATAATGAAAAAGGTGTATACAAAGTAATAGGATAATGATTAGTGCTTGCTCACCAGTTTCAAAATATCATGAAAGGAATCTTCCAAGATCTTCACTTTTGTACTCCATGACTTAATCAATAGTTGACTAACATGAATTAGTCAATTCAATGCAAATGATGCAGTCTCAGATTTCTTCAATTTTGTAGTTATAGAGTTAGTCAATGAATCTGCAGTCTTCTCCAAGTCTGATAAGTGTGCTTCAATTATAGATAGCTTAGGAGTGATTAAATTATTTAGAAAATTAAATCCGGTCAGTACTCTCCCTTTCTCAATATCCAAAACATCTAGTTTTGCCAAAATTCTTGTTACTTCCTTCTCCAATTCTGTTACAGACTATGAAGAGGTTTGACAACTGTCCATCATACTATTCAAATTTTCCTTGTCCTTGGTAATAATGTCTTCAGTGTTCTGAACATTCCTAATAGGATTCATACAGTAACTAAATAGTTTCCTTCCATGTCCAATGCAACTCTTAGCATTTGCAGTAGTAGTTTTCAAAATGCTCGAGTCCCATGAGATAGACTTGCAAAATTCAGATAGATTATTCTCTGAGTAGTTCTTTCTGCCTTCGCCTCTGCAATATTTATGAAGTTCTCATAATAACCATCAAATTTATCAAGTGTTATCTTCAGGTTTTCAAAATCATCTTTGTGCTAGAAAAAAATATGTACTAGAAGCAATTTGTTCACAGTATCAATTGATCTGGTTATTACCTTAACCTTTTTACCACCTTTTTACTCTGATCTTTCCTTGGCTTTAGTAAGTTCATTAAAATCCAATTTTACTAGCTCATCCTCATCCATGCAATCAACATCAATATATGTTGGATTGTCTTTCCTTGACAAAAATGAGATAAAAGATGTGTTTACTTTATTTTTGGTTTCATCTTTTTCTTCATGTTCTTTCTGTCCTTCATCCTGTACTACTTCTCTTTGTTCTTTGTTCTACTCTTCTTCCTCTTTCTTCTCTGCTTCCTCAACAATTGTGTTGTCCATACTTCCTACAAATGGGTCCTTCTCATCATTAGAGGTGTCAAGTGACATAGGTACACTAGAAACATATAAATCTGGTTGAGTATCAACTTCTCTCTACTCGACACTTGCCTCGGCTAGTTTCAAACTTTCTCCCATTCCTTAGGGTGTAGGAAAAGTAGTTTTAGGAAGTGGAGTCTTCTTAGGAGTAGATTTCATTAATATTTTCTCCAGTCCTTTATGAGTCTCCTCAGTGATTTCATCATTCTTTCTTTCCCTAATTTTTAGTAATCTAATCTTTGTTCTCAATAAATGTTTTAATTCTTAGAATATTTTGTCCCTTTCTTGTATAGATATCGCAGGTAGCATATTATCAATTTCCTATTTTTTATGGTTTCATCCTCAATCTATGCTAACTGTTTCCTAATCTCCAATCTCCCATATAGTTCTTCAGATACACTACCCTCAATTTCCAATAGAGTCTTCTTCAAAACAAGTAAATGATTAACTACAACATCTTCTATCTTGATTTTATCAGTCTCCTCATACCTATCATAGTATTTTTTTATTGTAACTAGCTTACCCTACTCTATAACTCTCTTCTCAATCATCTTCAAGTCAGGCTTCCATCTGTGTTTCTCACTTTTAGTGTTCTTCTCTTCTCTCACAATGCTTGGTTCCTTAGGTGGTGTCTATCTACTAGATCTAGTTCTTATTCTAGGAGTAATCTTTTCCACTTGCGATGTTTGCTATGGTGGAGAGGAGGTGTCTACATTAATGTCTACAGTAGGTGAAACAACTATCATCACAACTTTAAGATGTGGAAGGGCTGAATTACTAGCACCAGCCAATCCATAAGATCATTCTGCCATTTTCATTTTTACTTCCCTTAACTCTTCCTCTGTTAGTCATGCCTTAACACCACATTCATGCACAATGTTGTCAGTTTTCCTTTTCCTCAGACCTCTAGTCTATTCCTCTATTACCTTAGCATATTTCTCCTCATAGGTTCTCCATCTTTCTTCAGATGTATCAATCTCAGATGCAAGAACATGATCAACTTCCATAGTCAGTAATTTTGAGCTTACCTCATATCCCATAGGATAACACCATTTCTTCCTTGGTGTGTCTACCTCAAAGCATACAAAATTAGTTTCAACCATGAAATAGATTATATCCTTGTACTTCTCAGCTATGTCATCAGGTATCTTGTATCTATCTTTCATCTACCTCTAAAGGATTTTGATCATTCCAAATAATTCACCATCAATCCATGTCCTATTCTTTCTTCTGTAGCTTTCTAAAATCTAAATACTGGTAGGTATCCCTATTCTCCAACAACTAGGGTGGATGCCTAGGAATCTTTGTTCAAAGTGTATGAACATATGTACCAATAGTGAGCCAAATTTGAAGGTCTTTGATCTATCTTTCTTTATCAGTTTTATACTCTCCAAAAATTGTTGTGGTAACACTTTGTATAGGTTATACTTGAAATTTTCTTTAACCATTATCCATGCCATCATGATAACTCCTTCTGATACTGAATTAGGTCTACTACTATAGTAGAATTTTTATCCAAGTATCATAGATATATATTAGTCTCACATTTTGTTGAAAGATGTCATTCATAGTCATTGCTTGCCTATCCCATTTAGAGTGAGGCAGGGTTTCGACTTGCTTCTTCACATCTTTTTCTACAACAAGATTGATTCCAATATTGTCCAATCCAGTAATATCATGAATTAAATCACTACAGATCTTCACAGGTTGCTCACCTATCCAAATGAAATGATCATGTACTCTGCTCAACAATATTTTAAACCATTCTTCTTCATTCAATTCATACAAATCTAGAATTTTCATAATGTTCAACTGATCAATATGTTTGTATTTATCTCTCATAATGCCTTTGTCATTCATATACTCAATCTTAGTATAAATTTCATCAATACCTAGTTTATCATACTTACAATGAATGTAAGCCCTAATATCTTCTATGTGTAAAACTTCATAGGGTGTCTAAGAAAATACTCCTTTGGGGTCTTCTTCACAAGACTTGAAAGGATTTTTCTTGAAATTATACCTAGGTTGATCTAGAACATCATAAATAATAGGTGCATCCATAGCTAGATGATGTAAATACCTCTTTCACGTTATATTCAAAGTTTTTTCTTCAATCGATCACGCAAGGCAAATTTAGGATAGACTAAATCTCTCTACTCTCTGATCACCTTAGGTCACTCTTTGTCAAATGGTAAGGAAATAGATTATCATATGGTTCTTTATACAATGTTTAAGTTATAAAAGTTCACTTTACCCAATACTATCCAGTCAGTTGTAGATATCGTGATCAAAATATATGCATCAGCTGATGTTGCACTCTTAACTGTATACTCCATGATGTCAACCATGCTCATAACTAAGCTCACACGAGATCAATACACAAGATACAGGGTAGGATATATTTTGATATCTTTATCCAATACTCCCCCTAAGGCCATGATCATCCAATTTGGTCGATTCTACTTTTCTACCATCAGGCGAAGATCCAGTAGCATCTATTGTCTCTCCCTTAACCAATGTCTCACTTGTTTCTTTGATCTTCCATATCTTACCACTGCTATTGTAACCACCCTAATTTGGTATGCTCTAACTATAGACCCTATTTTTGCTAAGTTTGATCATACCCCCAATTATGTCAAGACAACTCTTCAATCAGCTGGCATAGTTTATTCAAATCATATTTGATTTTCTAAGTGATTTAATCACTAATTTACATTAATTCCTTTAACCAATCCAATCAAATAAACTCAATCAAAAAAAATCAAATACATGGCTAAGGTAATTAATTTAAAAGGAATTAAATAAAATCCTAATTATACCTCATCACTTGAAAAAGCCTATCCCCTATCCTAAATTAATCGTATTAATTGGCTATAGTCCTAATTAATTATCAAAAGCAATCAAAAGCTTAAATAATTAATTTCCCTATTATTAAATGAATATATTAAATATAATTCATTTCATTAATATACCCCTTTAATCCCTAACCTAACCTACCTCAACCACCTTAACCTTGGTTTCAAACTAATTCCAACCCCTTTACCCATGCAAAGCCTACTTCTAATCTTAATCTCATCCTAACCCACTTCCTAATGATGTCACATTCCTAATTTTGTGATTAGGAATTCAACCCTCCCTCTAAAGTCAAAGTTCTCAAGCTTGACCTTAAACCCTCACCCATGCTTCTTAAACCCTCACCCATACCCCATTAGTGATTTCATAAATGAAGCATTAATGTCTCTTACACATTCTCTTCCATACTCCTCATTAATGAGTCTTACACCCTCATTAATGGCTTCCCTTCTAGAGATTTCTTCGCTTCCTTCGTTTCTTCTATAAATTGGATGAATTTTGAGCACAAATGGCCCTTAATTTTTAGAGTTGAAAGCATCCTTATGCTGTCCATATTTTGAGATTGGAAGGAGTAGACTCATGTTGCTCACATTTTTAGTGATTCATATTATATTTTGGCTCTCATACATGCATTGTTATAATCTTTTATTTTGGAGTTAAAAGGGACATTTCCTGAGCATATTAGATTAGTTTCATTTAAATCTTTCATTATAGTTTGTATATGTCACTGATAAATGTATAATCTGAGGGCATATTATGGTATTTTTTATACTCCTCCTAGATAGGAAGCAATAGGTCAGTTTTAGTGATTTATGTCAAACCCTTTCTTTTTATGATTTTTCCACTAATATAATGACCTATTGAAGTGTTGTGTCTTTCTTAACATGTGCATAAAATCACACACACTGATGAAGGGTGCTCCCCTTAATACCACAAACACATAACAGAAACAGAGAAGCAACAACAATTTGCAAGAACAGAAAATGGACTTCTTATTATCTCCACAAATGCGGAATTACAAACTTTCAG
>MU225400.1:1686713-1698677 GCA_018584345.1 Thuja plicata | reverse complement strand
CTTAATACCATAAACACATAACAGAAACAGAGAAGCAACAACAATTTGCAAGAACAGAAAATGGACTTCTTATTATCTCCACAAATGCGGAATTACAAACTTTCAGAATTACAATATGCAAAGCCACTTTCAGAATTATTAGTAAAGGCTCAAATCTAGTCTGTATTCTATCGTATCTAGTGAAAAGGTTCACATATGGTACATAAGTTCATTTCCCATATTTCTAGGCTCATATCTGGTTTAGAAGTTTGAAAATCTAGTTGCCTAACCACTAATGTCTTGATCTGTTGTGATTTTTCTCTTTAAACAACCTAACTCTTGCTTGCAGGCTGCTGATAAGAAGGTGGAAAGGCTTTGATAACTTGTGGTTTGCAATGTTTTAATAGATTAAATTTTTCTTCAAATTCTTCCAAGTCACAACTTAAGAACACTTTCTAATCACTTGCTGAATCAATCTGATTAGTATGCTCTTTTCCTTTAAGGAAAATCAAAAAGTCAAAAGTTGGTTTAAAATTTGAGAGGAATCTGGAGTAACTGAACAAGGCAAACAAACTCATTGTTTAAAAGTTCATTTTGGAAAAATTAATTGAACAAGTAAATCATTAAACTATTGTGGGACTAATTGAAAAATCTCATCGTTTAAATTTCCCTTTTGGACAAAGTAATTGAACAACACAAGTCACCTAGATTTTGTGGGAAAAAGAACAACTTCACTCTCTAAATTTGGGATTTGTAATTGAACAATCAAAGCATTAAATCTTGTGGAAAAATTGAACAAAGCAAAGTCATTGTCTAAATTTGGAGAATTAAATGAACAAGAAAATCACCTAATTTGGGGAAATTGAACAAACACAAATTTGCTTTTCAAATGCTTTATGCTTTCTTAAAATAGGAACTTAAAATCAAAGTCAAAGCTTACTACTTAGTCTCACTAGGGGATTTTCTCTTCCTTCCAAGTGGGGGAATCAAAAAATTGATATGGGGGATTGAGTTTTGAGTGACAATGTTTGAGGTTAAGAACCTTGCTTGACATGATTTTAGGAGAAAATGGCATGGACTAGGAGAGTATGCTCTTCTTCTTTTGAATAATCAAAAATCTAGAAATCCTACTCTCGCCAATCCTCTGTATGATTTCATAAACATTAGAGGGCCTACAAGTTGAGGGAAAAATCTCCCAGGAATGACCCAAGTGAGGAAAGATTTATGCCAACCCTTCCAAATCACTATAAATAACTACTTCCTTGTAGTCCAAAGCCTTGCAAGATGGAATCGGTTTTGTTCTTAGAATTTTGACATCATTCCTTGAACATGCTTGGGTATGTGTAGAGCGGAGCTTCTTGAATCTTTCTTTTGAGACTACACATATTTGAGTACTCATAGGGATATACACCTGATTTTTTTCTTGTGCAATTCGGAGATGGTTTCAAATGGATTTCCTATCATAAACAACAAACTTTGTAGTCAAACTACCCGATTCATCCACAAAAGGGTGATAATCCTTGTGTAAGGAAAAATGTAATTGCCCCAAGATACTCATCATATCCTACCCTCACTTGCAATTGGAGTCAGCTAATATGGCATCATGACTGGAGCCATTGCATGCTTGGTGATGGCCATATTCTGATTAGCATTTGAATGTGTACCTAAGTCTACAAGCAAGGATTTTCATATTCTACCTAGAAAATAGGGTGTAAGGATGTGTTTATTCAACCCTAACAATGCAAGAATGCTTAATGTGTCTGAAAGTTTATTAATGAGATAAATCATTCAAACAAGCAACAAAATTCAATCCTTTGGCTACATTCTATATTTTTCACTCACTGGAAATATGCAAAAACAACCTATTATCAGACAAATTTGCATGAACTTTAAGACAAATCAAACACCAAATTGATAGAACAACAAATAGTCATTTTTAGTCTATTTTGGCTCGCATTAGGCTGTCCAAGATTGCATTTGGTATCTTGAATCACATCTGGTCAGAATTGCATCATATCTAGGAAGAAAGGTCACATTTAGTTCATCAAAGGCTTGCATCCTATATTTCCTAGCTCGCATGTAGAGGATCGCATCTAAGATAGTGGCCACATGCAGATTTGTTTCTCAGAAAATTTAAGTAAAATTGGATACCCTTTTGGCTCCTTAGTCTGGTCCTGTTGCCTTTTTCTAGTTTCTATGTCATTGTTTCAATACTTTTTTAGATGCCTACCTTGCATGTCTTCTCGGTCTCTCACAATCCATCTTAATACGTGTGGTGTATTCACTTTTCAAAACAACTTGATTCCCAACTCACTATCAAGGAATTCTAACCCTTTGACACTGGAATCTTTTACTTCCACCAAAACACAAACAATAATTCTACCTAGACACACTCACTTGAACAATTTGAGACCTCACTTGACACTATCAGGAGGCTTTGACAAATTTGAGATACAACTTCATGGTTAGCACAAGATGCAACAAGTATTTTTCTAACAAATGAAAAGTACCTCCTAGATCACTACACTATCAACAAGGAGAAACATCTCACAGTTCCTTGCTTGACTTAGACTCACCAAAAATGGAAAGACCCACTCATGAATGTAGTAAATCTTTTGAAGAATACAACAATGGTGAAAACCAAAAACGTGAAGATAACAATGGTGAAGAAGAGAAAAACTTTGACTGTCCTTTGTTTGATTCAAATAGTGTTGAAGACATTACTGAAGAAGAATACAATAAACTCAAATAGAGTAAAAAATTTCAAAAAACATTGGAAAAGATAATTGGTGAAGACAAAGATAAATAATTTCTCCATCTTGCATCCACTGGAGTAAAATTACCTAAAGATTATGATGTTGGAAAACTAAAATAAAAAGAGGTGTCAACTCCTATCTCTATTCTCGCCAAACAACTAACCTTGATGCAAACTGAACTTGCAAATCTCAAACAAGAGAAGGCTAAACCCAAGACAAAATACTCTTTGGACTCAATTTGTCCATTTCCTTTCGACAAGAGTATTAATATGGTTTTGTTTCCTCCCAACATGGCAAGGCCAAAATATGACAAGTATACAGGAGAGGCTGACCCACATGACCATGTGAGAGAGTTTTGTGCTCTAAGCATAGAGTACATGCATGAACCTACATACCTAATGAGGCTATTTCTGGGAAGCCTAGGTGGAAATTCTATGGAATGGTTCTCAAAACTCACACCTAAGGTAAAAAAATTTGAGGAGTTAATTCAACAGTTTATCCAACATTACTCCTATAATATAGAGCATACTATAACCATGATGGATATGTGCAACACTAAGCAAAGAACCAGCGAATCCTTTACACACTTTTTAAAAAAGTGGAGGAAAATCTTTGCAAGGTATTCAAGAGCTATTCCCGAATCTGAAAAGATGGAAATATTTGTTAATAAATTGATACCTGAGTTGAACTACACATTGCAAATGCAATATTCCCCTAGCTTTGATAGGATGATCAAGAATGCCATTTGTATAGAAGAAGTCTTGGTTAAAAAGGGAGAAATCACTCTCCAAAGTGATAAAAAATATACCAACTCCAACAACAAGCCTAAATGGTGGAAATAAAACAAGAATGTTTTTAACGATGGAGTGGTAGATGTGTCTAATGCTAATCCTAAACCAGCAGTGTTCAATCTGATGAATAGGATGCAAGCAAGTAAAAATGCCATCACCAAGGTAACAACCTCCATACCTAAAGTAAACAATGAGAACAACAAGGGTCAACTATGGACTTCCAAACCTCAAAGAATGTTCACTCCTTTAGGAGAACCTCTTGAGACCATTTTAAAAACACTCTTGGACAACAAAGTCCTCATGATCCCAAATTCAAAACCCTAGGAACGAGAAGTCAAATCAAGGTGGTGGGATGAAAATTCTTATTGTGTCTTTCACAAAAACAAGGGGCACAAGACTAATAACTGTATTAAACTCAAACATGTTATCCAAGACCTTATTTAAGGAGGCAAGATCAAAGTGGAAGGGTACACCACTAATGAAGATCATACAACATTTAACAAGCTATTCCATAATTATAAGAAAGGGAAAGCATCTAAAGGAAAAGGAAATGAAGTAAACTATGCCTACTCTAATAATGATAATGTGATCAACATGCTAGACATTAAAACTGAATCAATTAATGTGGTCACTATCAAAAGTGTTCAAGACACATTTTCCCAATCCAATGCAGTAACCCAAAGTCAAGCACAAGTCACAATCAAAGGACCTAATTCCTCATTAAAAATGACAACGAATTCCAAGGTACCCATTTTCACTATTCCCAAAACAACGGCAATAATATAAACAATTACCATTCCCACATCAAACTATAACTTGGTAGATCAATTACAACAAACCTCTGCTCAAATTTCCATCTTTGAGTTACTTAAAATCTCCTCAGTGCATAGGGAAATTCTTGAACAAGCCCTGTATGCACCAAATGTGTCAAAGGAAATTGATGTAGAAAAATTCCAAGCAATGGTTAATCATATCTTGGTGCCACATTACCTCTCTTTTTTATAAGAAGATGATAAATCATTGACACATCCGCATAATCAACCCCTTCATATTGAAGTCATAATTCATAAGTATCATGTAAGATGTGTATTGATAGATGGAGGCACAAGGTTGAAAATTTGTACCCTTAATCTAATTAGGAAGATGGTTATCTCATAAAAAACCATTGATTCAAGAAGCAAAATCACTATCAAGGCTTATGATGAAGAAGAAAGATCCTCTGAAGGTCTCATTGTCCTACCAATCAGAATAGGACCAATTTTAATAAATGTGATATGTCAAGGTTTGGATCTACCCTTGGCTTACAAAATACTATTAGGGAGACCTTAGATCCATGAAATGTAGGCAGTACCATCTAATTACCACTAGTGTATCAAATTTCCACATAATAGGGTGGAAGTGACAATTCCTGTAGATGCTAGTTATACTTGCAATAATATTAAAGCAAGTAGTATGGTCCCGCATAACAAGGAAGTTCCACAAGAAATTGTACCTAAGACTACCAAATACCTGGTTATGAAAATATTTGGAAAGACCTTAAAACTTGAAGAAACTAGTATGGGAGAATACAAGCTGGACATGACCCTGTCATTGACAAAACTTCCTATATCCCCAAGATCTTATGGAAAACCTTCCTCATCTTTCCCACCTACTACATCTAAAGAGCCTAAAATCCACAAAGCAATTGGTATGGTTAAAGCATCTACTTCCCATGAGGATGACAAAGAAGAAAAGGTGGTCTTGGCTTGGCTTTACAAGGGAGAACCAAAAGAAAATGAGGTCAAACATGTGGAGATATCCCCAGAGAAGTATGGTAAAGGATATGATCTTCTCAAACAAATGGGATATAAAGGAAAAGGACCTTTAGGAGAAAAATGAAAAGGAATTATTGAACCTATACACATAGAATTCAGGGATACCAAAGATAAAATAGAGCTAGGTTTCAATAATAAATTTGAAGACCCTACTTCAAGAGATAGTCCGATCTTTGATGAAGGTAGTGATGAAGAAGAAGAATCAGAACTAGAACAATGGTCTTCTGAGAGGTTATTACATATTGGTATAGAGTATCCTGAATATCAAGGAGAAAGATATGTACCTAGCTTTGAGACACCACAAGACAATCATATTCCTTTTTTAACACAAGCTCTTATTCATGAGATTGAGGAAATAATAGAAGACACTCCAGAGGTGCCATTGATAGAAACAACTATTGAAGAAACACCCCAACCATAGAATTCACATCCTAATTGGGGGAAGTTGGTAAAAATCACACATGTCCTAGATTTACCATGCTTTGATCTATAAGGGGATAATAGAGTACATCAGGTAACTATTGCTAAATTCTTAAACAGGTCTGATGACAAAATCACAGACTCCCATGATTATGAGTGGGATGATCTAACTGTTTCCAAAGAGGACATTGAAATAGATGTGAATTCACATGTTAGAAACTCCATCAGAACACAAAGAGCATTCTAACACTTCTCCTAACATTGTTGATGTTCCTGAAGAAGAGGAGTTATCCCTTCCCTGAATCGTTGACAAAGAAACTAGTATTTTCCTAGGTCTCAAAGAAATTCAGAGGCTACAAGATAGGAGCCTCCTTCTACAAAGAGATGAAGATGAAAGTTCCACTGATGAGTCACTAGAGATCATCCATATATAACTAAAAATGACTTTGATAATGATGATTTGACTCTTATTGATCTAAACATTGAAGAGATAGACTTAATAGAACATGTAATGTTAGTTAATAGTCTTGATGCTGATATGATGCTCTCATTGCCAAAATCTGACTCCTTGTCTTTAATAAACCCGGATCTAATTGATTGGAATAATATGGATCCTATTCCTACCCTAAACTTCCCTAATGACTACACTTTGTCTTGCTACCTAAATTCTTGTGAACCTTACCCTTCTTCCACCAATGCAAGGAGCATGAACATGTCACAAGAGGATATCAAGTTTCTCAGTCACAAATTGAAAAATAAAAACAAGAAAAGAACTGATGGTGAAAACCACGTTGTGGCAGTGTCAAATTATAAAATAGTAAAAAAAAAGATGTATTTGATGGTGAAAACCTCTCAGAGGTGCCAAAAGATGAGATTCTTGATATCCTCCCTAAGAAATTTTAAGAAAGATCTTTAGTTTTGATCGAGCCAACACGACCAGTTAACTTGGGCACAACTGACATTCATCAAGTTGTTCACCTAACACAATATTTTTTAGATGAGTAGAAGACACAAGTAATTGAGTTCTTGAAAGAGAAAAAGATCAAATTTTCATGGTCTTACACATATACACCTAGACTAGATCCTGAACTGATAATGCACCATTTATCTATAGCTCCTGGTATCAAACCCATGAAACAAAAACTAAGAAAGATGCATCCTCATCTTGCATTACTGGTAAAAGCTGAGATAGAGAAATTATTGAAAGCTAGATTCATCAGAGTCATCTCTTACAAAGGATGGATTTCTAATGTGGTGCTAGTATCTAAATTAGATAAATCTATCATGATCTATACAGAATTTAGAGACTTAAACAAAGCATGTCCTAAAGATGATTTTCCACTACCAAACATTGATATGATCATAGATCTAACAACATGATATCAAATATACTCGTTAATGGATGGTTTCTCAGGCTATAACTAGATTAAAATTGCTCTTGAAGATCAAGAGAAAACTGCATTCACATGTGCATGGGGAAATTTCTACTGGAACATTATGTCGTTTGTGTTAAAGAATGTAGGTGCTATATAACAAAGAGCTATGACTACTATATTTCATGATATGATGCATAAAAACTTGGAGGATTACGTGGATGATACCTTAGCTAAATAAAAAAAAATGAATACTCATATTGATGACTTAAGGAAGATATTGGATCGTATGGAACAATTTCAACTCAAGCTCAATCCAAAGAAATGTGCCTTTGGGGTCCAATTGAGAAAGCTCTTAGGGTTTATTGTTTTAGAAAAAGGAATAGAGGTAGACCTTGAAAAAGTCAAAGCTATACTAGAATTGACTCCTCCATGCAACATTAGTCAAATAAGGACATTACAAGGGAGACTCTAGTCAATTAGGAGGTTTATGTCACAACTTGCAGACAGAGAAAAACCCTTTACCAAATTGCTACATAAAGGTGTCACCTTCAAATGGGATGAAAATTGTGAAAATAACTTCAAATAATTAAAAGAGTACTTGACTACTCCTATTCTTATGGCACCC
The DNA here is from genome assembly GCA_018584345.1 of Thuja plicata. Taxonomy (NCBI): domain Eukaryota; kingdom Viridiplantae; phylum Streptophyta; class Pinopsida; order Cupressales; family Cupressaceae; genus Thuja; species Thuja plicata. The sequence continues at coordinate 1,690,916 of MU225400.1, read as the reverse complement.
ATTCATGGAAATCCATTAATCTTATATATTTCAGCTACAGCTACATCACTGGGGGTATTGCTGGCACAAGAGGATGAAACTAAAAAGGAAAGAGCAATCTACTACATCAGTAGAACACTAGTATCTTATGAACTCAATTACAACATAATTGAAAAATATTGCTTAGCAATTGTCTTCGTAGTACCTCCCAAGCAAGACAACATTAACAGGATGACTGGCAAAGTGGGTCCTCATTCTGAGTGAATTTGACATTGAGTATGTGGATAGAAGGGATATTAAAGGACAAGTTCTCACAGATCAATTAGTTGATTCACCACTCCAAGATGATGAGCCTTTAAGAATTGAGTTCCCTGATGAAACAATTATACATCTAACTGAGTATCGATGGAAGATGTAATGTGATGGTTCTTTCACACAACAAGGCGGGCATTCTATTCATAAATCCTCAAGGCTACAAAATCCCCAAGTCTTACAAATTAATGCTTCCATGCACAAATAACATTTCTGAATATGAAGCCTTGGTAAATGGTCTTCAACTTGCTATGGAATGGAAGATTGTAGAGTTACATGTGTATGGTGACTCCCAGCTCATTATCAACCAGGTAAATGGAGATTATCAAACCCAAGATGAGAATTTGATACCCTATAAGAAACTGGTTGATGACTTAAAGTACTTTATCTTCATCACATTCCAGCAAGTACCCAAAATAGAGAATAAAGCTACAGATGCTATGGCTACATTGGCATCCATGTTACAATTGCAGGAACATCAATTCCTCTATGACTTCTTGGTGGAATAATTATCCTACCCAGCATTTGATACCCTGAATACCAAGTAATTTGTGCTTTGAACACCCAAGACCAATCTTGGTATACAAAGATCATCGCTTACCTAACCGACCAAACCAACCTAATGATCTATCTAGAAATCAAAAAAGAGCCCTAATTAGGACAACATCGCATTATGTCCTCATTATTAATAACTTATATAGATGAGGTCTTGATGGTACACTTATTATATGTTTAGAATGCAAAGAGTCAGATTGCGCATTAAAAGAAGTCAACAAAGGTGTATGTGGATCACACTCAAATGTATTTTCACTAGCTAAGAAACTGCTCAGAGTAGGCTATTCAATTTTCCAAGACATGTCATAAATGCCAAACACATGGAAATATTATCCATGCTCCTACCAGAGAACTCATACTATTTATAACACATTGGTCATTTTAGTAATGGTCCTTTGATTTGGTTGGACAAATATATCCTAATTCTTCAAGTGGACACAAATATATCATTACAGTCACTGAGTATTTCATGAAGTGGGTTGAAGTTGTACCACTAATCAAAGCCACTAGCAAACTGGTGGCTATGTTTATCTTGAACTACATTATTTATAGATATGGGATACCCTCTTCAATTGTAATAGACAATGGGGGACAATTTAAAAACCAAGACATCGAAGACCTTTACACACAGTTTCACATTACTCAACATTGTTCCTCCATCTATTCTCCTCAAGGTAATGGATAGGCTAAGGCCTCTAATAAGAATATTCTCAAGATCCTACATAGAACTGTGAGTAAGTCTGGAAGGGACTGGCATTTAGAATTAAATATGACACTTTGGGCCTATAGAAAAAGCATCAAAACACCAATAGGAGCCACGCCATTTTCCCTAGTCTATGGCGCAGAAGTAGTACTACCTATTGAGGTTGAAATCCCATCTTTGTGGGTATCTTTACAAGGTCTTGTTACTAAAGAACAATACCGCATTGATAGGGTAAATTTTTTAGACTTACTTGATGAGCATAGGCAATAGGCATTTGATTATCTAAAAGTGTACCAAAAACACATGTCAAAAGGGTACAATAAAAATGTCAAACCATGACACTTTCAAGTGGGGGATCTCGTTCTCAAAGAGAATCCTAAAAACTAGCCTAATAGAGAATAGAAAGGAAAGTTTGAACCAAACTAGCTGGGACCCTATGTTATTACTACAACTTTTGGGATTGGAGCTTATTAGCTAGCTACACTTAAGGGATATGTTCTCCCATATCCCATTAATACTCTAAATTTGAATCAATTTTATGCTTGATGTCTAGCTAGCAGAGCCTATGCAGTGCAACTCTCAGAAAATACCAACAAAATTAGAAAATTGATCCTGAAGAAATTCAAAAATAGTGGAAAAATTCCTGAAAAAATGGTATCCTTGGTGAAAACTTGGCAAAAAGGCACCTTAATATTGTAAAAAATAGCAAAAAAAGAAAAAATAGCAAAAAAATTGAAAAAAAGAAAAGTGCCTTGATGAAAACCTGACAAACAGGCATCTGGGTAGCAAAAAGGAGAAGCTTTAAAGAGTGGTGAAAACCTGGTGAATAGGCATCATTCGAACTCTGTGCTCTATCTATCAATACACTAGAAACCCTATAACTTCATACGTGAACCCATGCTATTTGGTGACTCTTATTCCTTACACATGTCCTATCCTTGCTTGGGATTTGTCTACATTTGCATCTTAGGAATAGTCACTCTACACTGGGGGCATATTTCTAGCTTGTTTAGTTTTCATCTGCTAGGTTATCCTAAGCATTTTGTCTGGGATGGTTTTCCTCTCCGAATAGTAACAGACATCAAACTAGTGTTTCTCAAACACTTGAATCCAGGAACATAAAATAAACTAGTGTTTTTCAAAACTTTACACAATGCTTCTAAGACATTACATGGATTGCAATTACTGACAAGATTACTTTCGCATACACTCAGATAGGAAAACACATTGCTTACATTCAAACATTTTGATTGAAGAATCTCTACTACACTTGAAAAATGAATCAATAGTATTTCTCAAAACTACTCAAACACAGAGTTTGATCTTGGTTTGGTTATGATTTTTTTTTGTTCCCATGATGTTTCATATTAGGGGCATCTAAGCAATTATAAATTTTCTTTGATTGATTCTCAATTGACATTTGTTTTGTCTTCCAATTTACTCCATGATGTCTATTTTATAGACAAAGAGTCACAAGGACAAGGGGCATAATGTTTTATTTTTTTTATGTGTATGGTGATTATTCCAAATGATCCTATAAACTTCACCTAACTTGGATGTTTATGGTAAGAGCTTCCAACATGAGTGGATAGCCACATATATCTCGATCTTTGTTATGTGTAAACTATAGTGAGGTTGAAACAATTTACTTGGCTGTTTTCTAAATCCTATTCTCACTAAAGTGTACAAAACATAATGTACCCAAGGATATTAATTTTCATGGTCATTACAGATCGCATATCTTACATTGCACTTGAACAAAACCTAAACCTAAACATTAAAAGGAGATAACTAACTTGTCATCTTGGCATCTATGCCTTGATTCCTAAGTTTATTTCTGACATTTTATCCAATACACATAGTATTCATACTTTCATGATACCAATGGGTATTAGTGACAGTTGTACTATCAGGTGATATATGTTACAACAAAGCACCTAATGATGATAAAATACTGCAAAATTAGTGACAGTCCTAAGAGTCTGTATATAGATGCATTTAAAGATTGCATGATTCATTTTAAAGAAAACAATATAAAAATGGATTTAAGCTCAAAATAATTTCTATTTTTTATCCTAACTCCAAGTTAAATACATAATCAAATATTACTAATATCACTTGTTAGGGATTTTTCTTGTATGAACCACAGTGCTTGAAATAACTACTTGAACACTATGCCTTCTAATACTGATTGAGAGACAAGAAAAGCCTAATTGCTAAGGATTGGATAAGGTACTTCTTCATTTTTGAGCTCCACATATACTTAGGTAGGTTTTACCTCTTATGATTGTTGTTTACATAGTATATATTAGTGTGGACACTGATTTGCTATGTACCTTTGTTAAACCAACTGATAAATCACCTTGCAAATGACCAAGCATAATCAGATACAAGATATAACCATACAAACCATGGTTGTAAATATAGAAAGAATCAATGATATAAGGACTTTCATCCTTCTTCCTTTTGATGTAGGAGGGATAACCTAAGGGATTCACTCTCCAAGGAATCAATAAAGTGGACACTATCCTACTGACATAGGTCCTTATGAGTTTAGTTTATCTGTTCTTAGTAACAAAGTATTTTGATTGAATTGGTTTTGATATTTTGGAATAACTTAGACAAAGATAGATTATCAGACTATTTTCTGAACC